>PVKA01020440.1:0-40361 GCA_004027165.1 Ctenomys sociabilis | reverse complement strand
GCCTCTCTGTGTGTCTCTCTCTCTGTCTCTGTCTCTCTGTCTCTTTGTCTGTCTGACTCTCTCTGCATTTCTCTGTCTCTGTCTGTCTGTCTGTCTGTCTCTCTCTCTCACACACACACATACACACACACACACACACACACACACACGCCTCCTTCTCTACCTAATTCTCCTATTTCATGTTTACAGGGATCCATGTGACTACATTGGTTCCACTCAGAATCATTTTCTCATTTCAAGATACTTTGATTTAATCACATCAGCAGATCTCCCTTTTCCATATAGTATAGCTTAAGCATGGGGGCATTTCTGGTCACCCGTGGGTGCACATTCTCCTTGTGGAGCCAGTCTCCTGAGTCAGTAGATTGCTTGGGCCTAACCCTGCTGACGTATCTAGGACGAGGCCCATGTGGCTCCTTTCCTCCCTCTCTGTAGGTGGACTCTTCCCAACACCTATCGCAAATTTCTCCCCTTGGGTACATGGAGGGATTTTGATGGTGGGTTCAGCAAAACTATTCAGCTCCCTAGCCACATCTCAGTGTACCTGAGGCATCTTTCTGCAAGTGATACCACTTTCTTACAATCACCTCTAAGTTAGTTGAAGCAAGGATGTAGTGACTCAGGAGGGGGTAATGAGAACAAAACTGTGGCATGGAGCTTCGTCTCCAGATGTCCCAACCTTCCTTTTAACATTTTTTTTTCCAAGACAGCTTCTTGTGAAGTCACTAAATTTTCCAGGCTGGACTCAAACTTGCAATCGAGCCTCAGCCTCCCAGAGTGAGGGAATTACAGCACAGATAATGAAATAAGTACTGTACATCTCTTGTGTAGATGCTGGTGGATGCTGGTGCCCTATGGGCTGGATTCAAATCCAGGCCTGAGGCATGATTTTGTGCACAGTACACCACCTGTCTCGGCCTCCATTTCTCCATCTGTGCCTGTACTATGGCACCACAGGCTGTGGGAGCTTGAAGTGAAGCTTGGGAAGTGCTAGCACAGAGACTCGATCTGTACGCGTTAGCTGTTCATCCCCATTGCTGTTGCTGTTTGGACTGTCATTACTTCCGAGACACACGTTCTGTGCTTGCCAGAACCTGTTGTAAGTGTTACAGTGGCTGTCACGATGGCTCCTGGCTGAGGACGGGGCAGAGGTGACGCCACAGGGCTTTGAAGGGCCTGATGTATCTGCCCTGCTTGAGCATGTCTTATACAGTATCCACAGAGCAAGGTGCCTTGCACACATTCACGTTTGAGCTCCACTTCAAGGAGGTGGCGGGTGTGGGTGGCTACTGTCTTCATTTTGCAAGTGAAGAAACAGGTGAGTGAAGTGATTTTCTCAGGACAATATTGATAGTGGCAGATGGAATGTGTCTCCACTGGGATCCACTGGGGCCCGGGCTCATGATCTTATGCCTCTGTGCTTTGCCAAGTTTGCCCCTAGTAGACGGGCATCGTAGCTTGTGTCCTCCCTGCCCATTTCTTGTGGCAAACTCACCCCAATGCCCAGGAGCCTGAAAGAACCTGAGGGCCTAGGGTCAGTTAGAGCTTCTTAGGATGCCACTGTCTTGGGCAGAAGTCAGTACTGTGACTCAGTCTCTGTTACACTTGGAGGTCTCTCAGAGCTGAGGGGCCACCAGCCCCCGGGGGCACTTCTTCACACCTGCCCTGAGCTATTCCTCACAGCCGTTCTTCCTGTTCACCCTAAAAGTCAACATTTACATCGAAGCGATATTAATGCCCAAGCACAGGGAGCAACTTGGGAAATTTTCTTTGGAACAGAAAATCTCCAATTTCCAAAGATCTGGCTTGAGCACAAATAGGTGTTGACTTCAGCTCTGCTGGGAGCTGCCGCGGTGCATAGCAACAAGATCCCACCATGGCTGCCCTGAGACAGCCCATGTGCCTAGCTGGGTGTTTGTCAACAGGAGGATCTGTGTGAGGCTTTGGGATATCTTGAATAATGCACAAAATCCACGTGCTAAGGTTAATTAAAATCTTAAGTGCATTATCCAAGGAGAACAAAAGACCCTTGAGTTCTCTGATCACTGAAAGTCATTGATTTTCAAGGACTTTTGTCCTCATAGTGCTCCAAGACAATAGTACGAGGGCTGTCAGATCCAGAGGGAGACCAGCAGGAGCATAACAGCTCACAGGGCTGTCATCAAGGAAATTCCGGCATAACAAGAGCAGGTGAGGTTGGAGTTCTGATATGGCATGTGCATTAATTTTTTTCTATTGGGTGTTTGAAATAGGATCTCACTGTGTAGTTCTGACTGGTCTTGAACTCACTATGTGGCCCAAGCTCTGAATTCACTGCCATCTTTGTCCCTCGGCCTCCCCAGTGCTGGGATGACAGGCATACAACACCACACTGGGCTTGTATGTTACTTTCCTTTGCAAGAGGTCAGGGAATGGCAAATGAGGTCTGATTTGTACTCCGTGCAACTGCTGAGATCTTTTGCAGGGGACTTGACCTTATTTGGGAAGGGGCATGAGAGAACTGATTAGGAAGGCAGGCGCAGGAAACTGCTGCCTTACCAGGAGGAGACCCATTCAAACCAGAACAATGCGGAGACAATGAGAGCAGGTGGGTGGCTTGAAAGAAAAAGGCCTGGGAGTCAGAAATGTGGAAAATGAGGTATGCTGGGAAAAGACAGCGAAGTGATGACCTGTGGGCACAGGGAAGCAGGGTCCTTGGTTTATTTTGGAGCATGTTGAATGTAAGGTTGCGGAGAAGAGAGAGGGAGAGATAGAAAGAGCAATAAGACATTTTTAATACCACATGGTTAAAAACTGTTACAAATAACTTACCTTTAAAGGAGCCTATGTTGATTCAGATAACTGAGGAAGAAAAAATTCTGCCTTCAGGCATGATTGGCTCCAGGCCTTCAGCAGAGGAATCAGGATCCCTGTCTCTGTCTTCTCAGAAGACAGACATTATTGCCCTCATCAGTCCAAACTCACACCCCTGCAGCCTAGAAATATATGGGTGCAAGGTTAGTGTGTGTGTGTGGGAGAGAGACACTCACACACAGACAGAAACAGAGACAGAGACAGACACAGACACAGAGACACAGACAGAGACACAGACAGAAAAACACAGATGCACACAGAGCCAGAGAGAGATAGAGAGAAAGAGAAAGAGAGAGAGAGAGAGAGAGAGAGAGAGAGAGAGAGAGAGAGAGAGAGAGAGAATGACTCATTGGTACTTTCCAGACTCCTAGGTATCAGGCAGTCCACACCTCAAACAAGGAGGTGAGGAGATATAGAGTCAAGGGGAAGCCAAAGCTCTAATGAGTGTCCACGCTAATATACTTGACAGTGGTGGTCATCTTTCTGCAAGATGCACACCCTTAAAAAGGGGATTACTCCAAGGCACTGTCAGAAGAGAAAGGCGGGTTGTGACTCTGTGCCCGAGACCTTGGCACTTTTTGAAAAAATACCTCTCAGCTTAGCTTTTTCCCTTCCCTCTTCCAGGCACTCCTGGGCTTCTCCAGGGCACAGATGGCACTGGGGGCTCCATGGTGAGTCTAAGAAGACATGCCCACAAACTAGCACAGGTAAAGAAGGGGAAGCAGACATGAAAGCATCAATGCCTTTGTGGTTTAATTGCTTGTTTTGTTCACAGTTACCTGCAATATGGCATGACTACAGATGGACAGAAATATGTTTCAGCATAACACATTTATAGCAGGGGAGAAACATCCCCCCAACACAACTGCTCAACCCAAAAGCAGGCTTGCATTTCCTAGTCTGCGCTGCTTTTTGAATACAAAGAGACATGATTATGGTCATAATGGAGATTTGAGCTGTGGTCAGACACTCAAGAGGTACTTTAAACAGTTGGTCATAAATATAAAATCAGAGCATTGTTATTCACAGGGGAGGGAGATTAAAACAGACCCCGGTAACCAATTCTGAAATGGAGCCAGGAGTTAGGAATCAAAGATGAACAAGTACAAGAGTCTTTAGTGCAAAGGGAAGGAGAAAGCACAACTCTAGATGTTCAGGGGCATCTCTGACTTGGGGCCCAACATGGGGCTGAGTGGTCCAGTCAGGAGTGCCATGTGGTGGTGCACGACCCTGCTGTGGCTTTCCAACTTGGTAGTGTTGGCCATGATGTGTTTCCTTCACATTCATCGGTCTTCTCAAAGGTCCCCATGGCTGCTGTGCTGGAGCTTGCTGAAGCTCAGGCTGGTAGCTCTTCCAGAAGCTCAGAGTCCAGGTGTACCTAGAGGCATTGTTTCACAAGTGCTATTGGTGGTGATGATGGATGGAGGACAAAGATAGCTACGTGGGAGCTCCAGGGCTTGTGGCCAGGTCTTTATCCTACAGGATGCAGTGTATGAATTAGGCTCACAGGGCCAAAGAGAAACACTGGAGAAGAGCGTTTTCCTTCTGACTTTTCAACTTCCACTGCACCTCCTCTGAGTCTAGCGACAGGCACTGGGCTCTGGCTTGGATCCCGGGGTCTGAGCTGGAGTCCACATACACATGGCACTTCACCCTCCAGATTAGGCACTGGCTAGTGTGGTCACTGTTCTCTCACTTTCCTTGTGGACTTAGCTTTCCTGCACTGGGCATGGGGAGCAGCTCATATCCCAACCCAGTTTGCCAGAAGACACAGCGTCTGCATGAGGATAGGAACTGGGTCGTGTGTGGACTGTGAAGGAAGAGAAGCTAGCAGATAACTTTGAAGTCTTTTGTGACATTTTGTTTTATTTGAAAAAAAGCATAAACTTTATCCATAGATCTTAACTATAAATCCTCCCTTTGCCTGCCAAAATGGCCCTCTGAAGAATATGAAAAATGACTGTCCTGCTTTTGTTCCTGGTTTCAGATAGTTCAGCATCTCAAAGAAGCATGATTTTGAGGTTCTCTGCTGAGGATGCTCAGGACTGCCGCAAAACACCAGAAATCCAAACATAGATCTAATTCATATTTGGAAATCCTCACCATGGAGGTGGCCAACAACTTCAAATACATTATACCCTCCACAGTTTCCCTGGGCTGGACCAGGGGTACTGAGCCCAGCTGCCAGCCCAGCGTCACGGGTGAAGACAAATAGCTACAGAAAATAGACTACAATGAAAACACTGGCAGACCCTTCAAAGTAATGGAGCTCAAAGTCTCCCTTCTTTTACATTTGTATATTATACAATTTCCTACCCTGGAAATGGCCTTTTCTTCATTCCTGATATGTGTGTCTTGGTTTAGAACAGGGGCTACCTGTTATAAGACACCTTTATGCTTGAGACCAGGTGTAGATTGCAGTCATCCTGGGCCAGACCTATCCTTGACAATTGCAGCAATTTCCCATTTTGCAGGGGCTAGAATCACTCCTGTGTAATCACTAGAATCACAGCCCCGGGGCCAGCCAGTGCAGATGGGTCAGCCATCCCTCAGATCCACAGTGAGTTGTTTGTGCCCCTGCGAAATGGATCTTATGCTGCCTGATGGTGTGGCTGCACAAATAACAGCTTCCCAAGGATGCCTCTTGGGGGTATCAGTGCTGGTAGGGAGGGGTCCAGATGCAGAGGATACTGCTTCCAGGCGCATCCAGGAAATTCTGGTAAGACTGGAAATCTTCCAGGAACTCTGTCTGATATTTGCCCCTGGCATGCTTTTCTAGTCTGTCTCTGCAGTATCTAAATCCCTAACAAAGGGGCCTTCTATTGGTAGCAAGTTAAGACATGTCCCCGAGAAAGACTATATTAGGACTCTTTCCAAAGAGAAATGCCCTTGAAAATGACTTAAGTTACAAAAGGACATGTTTCCCACCACACAAATATAAAGTTCATTTTTATTCAAGTCCTGCTGGATCTGAAAGGCTGATAGCCTAGGTTTCTTCTTTTCTCCCTTGCACACTGGCTTCATACTCAGGTAAGTCTTTTCTATGTGGTGGGCCAGGAAATTCCAAGCTCATGGTCCTCAATTTCAAAACAAGTAGGATAGAAAACAGGCTGCATTTCCTAGTAGTTTTAACTTGTTTCGGAACTGAGACTCACTGAATTGAGTGGTCATGTGATCTACCCTAAGCCAATCCTTAAGCCAGAGAAATACAATGTTCTGATTGGCTGGGCTTGGGGCTATGCCTGTCCCTTGGCCAATGACTAAGAAGGGATTCTATGCTGTCTAAGTCTAGGCCTTGTTTTCTGAAATAAGTGCCCACTCTTAAATTTAATCCACTTCAGGAGATGGCTGAAGTTTGGAAATGTAGTTTTCTAAGAAAATATAGTGCATTTATCCAGAGAACTGGAAACTAGACAATAAGTGAAAACAGAACTTGGCCCCATAAGATGACATCTGGTATACAGGAAGAGCTAGATACAGATTCAGATGACTTTTCCCCAAAGGAGGGTCAATTATTCTAGCAACTGGATATGACATAGACACTCACAGATCTTCTCACTGGTTCTCCTTGTTTTTCCTCTTAGTCACCCCCTGTCCTACACTGATGCTTGTTCTACTTCTAGATGTACAAGGACATGTGTGGGTCATGGGATACAGATTCCTGGAAGGTGAAATTTGGAGTGGAGAGAAGTAAACTCACCTGAGATGACAATTGGGGAGTGCCAGATTTTCCTTTGGGAAAATATGGGTAATTTGGAGGTGACTAGAGAAAGAAATTCATGCTCTTTTTCTCCTCAATGAGCTCCCAGCCATAGTCTTTCTAGGAAAATGTTGAGTTCCCAATGAACAGCCTTACTATGAGATCCTATATTAGAGGCCACTGCTGCATTACAAATCATAATACACTTAGTGGCTTAAAGCAAGACAGATTTATTATCTTATGGTTGTGGAGGATAGATGTATTAAATGAGTTGGCAGAGCTTCATCCTTTTGGAAGCCCTTTGTCTTTTTATTGCCTCTAGAGGAAGCCTGCATTCTTCACCAAGGGCCTCTTCCTACCTGGCTCCAACCACTTATTTATTTATTTACTTACTTACTTATTTGATTCAAGGTCTCACTGTGCATTTCAGACTCATAGTGATCCTCCTGTCTCAGACTCCCCAGTTCTGAAACTATAGGTGTGTGCCACCACACTAGGTTTTGGGGCCAGCATGTGGATAGTACCTGGAATAGAACTCAGGACCTTGTGCTTGCCAGGTAGGTGCTTAGACCATTGAGCTATCTCCCCAGCCCTCTAGCTAATTCCTTTTGCTACCATATTTCCCTGATTCCAACCTTCCTGTCTCCCTCTTACAGGGACACTTGTGAAGCCTTTGGGAAAATCTGGATAATTTAGGAAAATCTTACCAACTGAAGGTGCTTACCTTGGTGATGTGTGTCAAAGTTACTCACTGTGTCAGGTTATATATTCACATTTTCTGAAGATTAGGATGTGGACAGCTTTGGTGGTCATACTTGGCTGATCCCTCTCTGGTGGCTTGCAGAGGCTCTAGCCATTGCAAGACAACACTGCTTTCTTGTCTCTTCTCCCTCACTCTCAACCTCTGGAGTTGCACATCCCATAAAATCTGTTTTCCCTTGACCTTCATCCCCGGCTTCACTTTCTGAAGACCAGGGTGAAAAAACCCTCAGGGCTCAGATGGCACTGTGTACACCTCTTTTCCACAGTGTGTCACCCTACCCAGGGACACTTGCATGTTTGCATGTCTGCCAACAACCCATGCAAAACAGGACCTGTCTTTTCACCTGTGTCTTCAGCCTGGGGTGGTATCTAGTAGATGCTCATTATGAAATGAAATAGTAAATAGGCCTATCAGGCCCCCTGGAATTGTCAGTTCAAATCTCATTTGTTCTTGAAATGTGTCCATGAGCTGACCCAAGGGCCTTAGGCCCCACTGGGCCACCAGTACTTGGTGTGTATGTATGCTCTCCATATTCTAGTAAGTTATACTGTACATTTATGCTTAAGTGCAGAATCAAGGACAGAGAAGACTGCTTTTCCTGGCTCTGGGGCCTTAGACTAATTATTGCACCTGTCTGCATTCTGGTCTCTTTGTCTATAAAATGGGGCTAATAATTAAATTTATCCCAGTTTATGAGATTACCATTAGTTATAAACATAGAATGTGTTCAGTGTATTTTTAGTTTCCCAAAAGCCTGATTTCAAAAACTGCTCGTATTTTAGTAGTACCTAAATCCAGTCAGTCAACCTAGAAAAAAATCTTTCAAAACCTTTACAAACACTTGATTCCTGAAGACTGCTACCCCCAGCCATGAACCTTTTCTTTATACTATCTTCCAAGTAGAGATATCCATCTGCTAGGAAACTGGGCAATGCCTGTAGGGTCAAACTTTTCAGATAGTATTTCCATCCTTTATTGAAAAGGTTAGATTCAGATGAAATGGACCATCAGCTTTTGCCTCCCCTTTTCTTTCTCTGTCCCAGGTATGATAAGTAGGGCTGGTAGCCCTTTTGTAACGTGAGGCAATAAGTACAAGAGCAAATGTGAAAATCTCAGAGAATACTGACCTTGATTGTTCATGTGTCAGAAGCCTACATGGAAAGCTGTGCAACCTCCACACTTTGTATCTGTGCTTTTCAAGGATGAACTTTGGAGAAAAGTTAAAAAATGTAAAAGCAGCTAAAAAGAAAAAGAAAAGACCTAGTCGAAGAGCTCTGTACTGAACCAATTTCTTTAGTAGAAAAGTCTCTATTTTATCCAGAGACTTTTTTTTTTATTTTAAAGAATTACAGACAGAAAGAGTGGCTCAGAACAACAGACCTCTGCTTCTCTCCCGCAGTGGACTGGAAGCAACTTGAAAGCAACGAATGAGTTTGCCTAGTGCTTGGTGTCATCTCTGTCTGGAACTGTGCTTGGTGTAGTAGGTGTTTGTTGAACAAACAAAGGAATATTTCATTTCACCTCTTTTAACTTTGGCCAAGTCTATCTGGCTCATCAGAGCATCTGTGATGACAGTTGTGTGGTGGGTTTCCAAGGCATGTTCTGTTCAAGTACAGCATACAGTTTTAGGGGGCCAGGCAGGCAACTGGACAGCTGAATCCAGCTGGACAGTACTGTGGTAGCAGAGCTCACACATTTAATCTGAATCTTTAAGAGGAAAGGCTTTCCAAACATTGATCCAAGATATAATTTTCTTTGGATGATTTCTTACATAAAATTTAAAGGGAATAGGAGAAGTATACTCATCTAAGGCCTGGTCAGTATTCCAAAGACTAGATGATCCAGTGGAAGATAGTTACGTATCAATGATTGCCAGCCTCCTACATGGGTTTCCATCTAGCCATCAGGTGCGGCTACCTGTGTCTTACCACAGAGCTTATCCTTACCTTGGTTTCCCAGAGGCAGGCATATGATCCTACTAGCTTTGAGATAGCTCTGTTATGGCACTAGTATAGTGCCTATCCATAACTGGGATGTACAGCCAGTTCTAGAGAGATGTACAATCCCTGGACATTTGTCTTCATAATATCTTATGGGGGAGGCAAAATCAAGAGAACATACTCTTGAGTAATATATTCTGTTCCCTGGCATTGATGAAAAGGATAAAAATAAATCAGTGTTTCTACTCAATTCATTTGAAGGACAAGCCAAAATCACACCATTAAAAATTAACATCTAAAACAGATTGTACATTACTAGGGATGAGTTCAGGCCCAGAGTAGAATAATTGGCCAAATGAATCTACAGAATGTTAGGAATGACAAATTCATTCTCATTTCTAGTGGTTAAGAAATAAAAGAAGACAGATTATCTTCATTTCAGGCCAGGAAGGAATAGCCCACTATATCTTACCTGAATTAAAGGAGGAGGTAGGAAAGAGGTTAAGGTCAGATCTCTGTAATCTCCTGAGCCTCAAAATTTATCACTAAGTTACATGAAATTCATGTTAAAATTACCAGAACATTTCCTCCCTAATGCCATTTAAACTGCAGTAATTGAAGTAACTATCTCTTTGATTGGCCTAAACAATTCATTTAATGCCCTCTGTGTATATCTGTTGGAATGGTCTATAAGATATGGGTTCTATCTATCCATCCATCCACCCATCCATCCATTCACCCACCCATTCACCCATCCACCCACCCAACTATCCACCCTTCTACATATCCATCCATCCATCCATCCATCCATCCATCCATCCATCCATCCATCCATCCATCCATCCATCCATCCATCCAACATTTCTGGAGCACCTACCTGCCTGTGCTTTAACCTGTGCTGCAATAGAAAATACATTAATGGATAAAACAGAGACTTTTCTATTAAAGAAATTAGTTCAGTACATGATATTTAAAACATAGCATTTTCAAACTCTGTACCTTGACATTTTGAGCTAGGTACAGCTTTGTAATATGAGCTGTTATGTGCTGTGTACAATAGCATACCTGTCCTTTACCTACTAAATTTCAGTATTGCCTGCTTCTCTATAATTATTCTTCAAAATATCCTCAGATATTTCAAATGTCCATTTATAAGGGAGGTGAAAATTGCCCTTGGTTGACAGCCCTTGTTGAAAGCCAGAAATTTGGTTCCTACTCTAGTCTTAGCCTTTGGCTGGATATTTAACTGATTGTTGTTTTCCTTCTTTTGAGCACGTCCTGAAGTTTCCAGCATATAGTAAGTATGGAATAAATGCTTGTAGGCCAAATCAAGCATGGATGAATGAACTAGGGTCTATCTGTGTAAGATAAGTCTTTTCCTAGGAATTAACAGACTGCTGGGAAGATCTAGAGTCTTGGCTATGTGAAATGCCAAGTAAGCAATATATTTGAACAAAATATGCCTTGGCTAAGTGAGAAAAAACTTCTGCTTGTAGGGTATTTAGCTGTGTAAGCCTGACAGATAATTGAGCGGCTGGATTTTTTGGTTTCAACAGATTGGTTTGCCATTCTGTAGCCACAATAACAGAGCAAAGTAACAATCATGTCTATGTTTAATTTTCCAAAGAGTGCTGCATTGCCGAGGCTAACAATCTGGCCAATTAAATGTGGCCGATTGGCACTCCCACACAAGTTTGGGGGTATTTAAAATAGCTCTCTGAAAAAGAGAAAAAAATCCAGTCTGCAAAGAAACTTGTAATTCTCCCAAGTTTTCATATTTCACAAGCACACTTATGATGATAAAATTGCTCTCAGTGACAGAGAAGAGACGAGCCATGCATTCTGAGTGTATTAGTGTCAGACCGAGCATTGCCTCTGTGGCCACTGAGTGTCTCTTGTGGAATTAGATAATATTTTTATGTTCAAGGAAATCATCAAGCTTCTCTCTCTCATGGACTGGGCTTACGGGACTTCTTTCCAGGATGTCAACCACTCGCACAGGGCCGCCTGAGTTCCTCACTAAGATTTCTCTATTACTTAGAGCATTAGTGAGGGCTAATGGGTAGGAAAAATTCCTGTGCACTCTCAGGTCTCCCAAACACAGTTCTTGCAGGTTCTTTCACACATGGGAAACTGCTGTATTACTATCCTGTTGTCACAGGTATTCCTGGGTGATGCATAACCAAGGCACATCATTGGCATAAAGTAGCAATGTTTGATTAGCTTGAAGACCCTTAAGACTTAGCTGACTCTGGCTGGGCTTTGCTGATTTTAAGTGCTGTGTATAACTTAGGTTGGCTTCAGGTGGACCAATTGGCTCTGCTCATGCATCTGGGTTTGCTTACTTGTCTGGTGATTGTAGGGTTCAGAGTTGACCTAAGGTGGATTTGGCTGAGAAGACTAGAAAGCCCCTCATCCTCCAAGGTGCTAGCTGAGAAATATACTTGTGACAGCTGCTGAAGTAGCTTACATTATGCTCACTAATCTCCCATTAGACAAAGCACAATACATGGCTGAGCTGAGAGAAAAGGTCAGGCAGCACATGGTGCCCTGCTAGAGGCCACCATGGGAGGGCCCTGTAAAGTTGCATGGCCAGGGGTTGATTGGCTGTAATTGATTAATACATCAATACATTGAAAAGGCTACTCTCCAGCAGGTGTTAGGACTTGTCCTGAGGGTTAAGTCTGAAAAAGAAAGGACCTTAAAGCAATGTTCAAAGAAACACAAGGAAGGAACAGAGAGACTAGCTATTGGGTTCTGTTTTCTCTAGCTGGAAAGGGTCGCACTGGAAAAGATCTACAACTACTAAGAGATAACTCAGGGTCCAAGTAGGGGAGGAATCAATGATTTCCTGATGGATTCCATTGTGGCCATTTCATGGGAATTCTGTCCCTGGCTATTGAAACACTTGACCGCTGACCTGCTGACAGTGATTTTGTGGCACCATGGAAAATGGTGGATGCTCTGAGAAAAGGCAGATTGATTTTAATAGTTGATTTTGACATTTGACAAAGACTTGTTTTCCTATGGCATCTGAAAATCACTCAGCTCAAAAGAATATGATGCATGAAACAGCTACCTGCTAAATGCAGGCAAAATAACTAAGATTTTTGAATATCAATGGTTTTACACATGTAACTTGAAAGTAATTTCTAAGGTTATTAAAAGAATTCATCTCAAATCATGGTTCTATGTACTGTCATATATTTCTTATTCATGTCCTCATAATAGCGTCTATATACTTAACATAGTAATAATGGGAACTAATATTTGCTTATTTGCTTCTTTATGGCAAGGATTGAGCTAAGTCATTTACCTACACGAACTCATTTTATTCTAAACAATCTCATGATAGTGGTATCATTATTATAATTTTATAGATGGCAAGCCAGAAAGTGAGAGAATCAACCCAACATTTGTACCAGGTCTACCAGCTAACTGCCTACTCTATTCTCCTCCTCTTGGCTACTACAAAATAGACAAGCAATGTGTGAAATATAATCCTGGAATTGTGACTAAAAACGTTCCGAGGAGTAGGTGCAAGAATTGAAAACTGTCTGGACAGCAGTGGGTGTGAACGTAGAACCTTAGAGCTTTTGTGGGAGCTGAGAAGCTTGTGAGGGCTGCCGTGCATGCACAAGAAAGCCTTGTCGACAGCTTCCCTGGATACCTATGGTTCCAACCACAGGCAGAGCCTCTCAGGATGCCAGTCAGGATCAAACTTGTTTGATTTTTTAAATTCGTTTATAGTTTTGTTTTCCACTGATATTTTCTAGGTCATTAATAGTGTAGTGAGGAATTCCTTCTGAAAGGGCATTAGGTTGGCAGGTTTTGGATGTGGTAATATAAGGGAACAGATGCACAAAGGAAGCTTGTGTAACCTACAGCCAAGATGCCATCCTCTTGCTCTGCACTAGGAGTCCCAGGCAGCAGGTCCCAGATCCCTTGTGCTGTGGCTGCAACCCGGGTAGGAAGCAGATTAAGGTGGGCTGAATCCCAGGGCTCTGGAGGCATGCAGCTGGTGCCTTAAGGAGGCTGCCCTCCTCCAGGATGCTCTTTTCTTCCACGTGGACTTCTGAAGGGATAGTATCAGTGCTTTACTCTGTTTCTCTGCACTCATCCTTTACACTTAAGATGTAGTTAGAACCTAAGAGAATTGTAAATGAGATTCCTATCTAAGAGAGGGAATATTTATTCTCTACTTTAAATGTTTCTTTATATGGCCTCTATGGAATGGGAACCCCATTCATGTGATGTTTCGAGCTTGCTTCCTCGCTCCCTCTATGGCTTCGAAGGGTGAGGGAGAAGTATATTTCATGATAGTTTATGAGTAAAAACTCGGCATTCTTCATTCAACCCTCGCCACCTTTTGTGTGTAGGGGGAGTGAGATATGCAGATTTTCATGCATTGTTGTGTTGTGCAGAGTTCCTGAAGAGGAGAGGGTGCTGCGAAGCCCCCAAACAACCCCTCCACCGTTGGGACGTGAGGCGTGGAGGCTCTGTGTATCGCTGTGTGGTCCACAGCTGTGCGGCCAGCCTGCATTGCCTCTTCTGAGTGTACCCCTTGTACTACTATTCCTACCACTTCCAGACAGGGAAATGGAGGCTGGTCCAAGTCAGGAATTAAGCCAACACCATTGCACATCTGCCTGAACCCAAGATTGGGTGGCCGATTGGTGTTTGATGAACAGAAAGACTGGGAGCTAGCGAGGGCCATGGCTGTTAGGGAAGGGAAGGGAGTGATTTCTGCATATAGTTGAAGTGAGAACTCTGCTTTGCCTTGGGGGATGGAAGTGATGAATGGGAGAAGCAGAAGGAGCAGGGATGCTCAGAGGAAGTAGCAAGAAGCGTTATCTCCCTGTCCCGCCAGGAGTGACGGCAGCGGGCCATTGTCGTTATTACCAGCCTTCATCATCTTCGCCAGCATCATCTCTGTCATGATGGCATCGCTTACTGACCTCTGGCTACATTCCTAACACCATTCTAAGCACTTCAGGTCCAGATTCCAGCCTCCACACGGTACGTGTGCGTGAGCCTTCTGGGCACTGAGATGCAGTGCCTGATGCCCGTGAGTCCAAGGGGCAAGCTTTAATTTGGCTGTCAGCGTTCAATCCATGGGAAGTGGCAGCAAGGCAGAGCTATCATGGTGGAGAGGTGTGGCAGAGCAGAGGCGGTCAGCTACGGGAGCCCAGAAGCAGAGCAGGGGGCCAGGGCCAGCATAGGAGAGGAGAGGGACCTCATGGAGGACCCAAGTCCTGTCTCATCCATCCAGACAAGCCCCAAAATCTGTTGTCCTAGTCGACCACGTAGGCACAGTTAAGCTTAACCACCACAGGTATAACTGGCACTTGTTAAAGTTCCCACACTTGAGGTATGTGCTTTGATGACTTTTGAAACCATGCCTATAGTCAAGACAATAAACGCATCTATCGCCCGTGAACATTTCCTTGTGCCTCTGTTGTCTCTTCATTTCCCTCTTTCGTTAACCCCAGTTTTGTTCCTAGAAAATTTTCATTCTATTTTCTACAGTTACATTTTCTATGGAGTGTTAGGAAAATGAAATCATACAATATATACTTTTTGGGGGAAGAAATTGGCTGGAGTTTTTAAAAAATTTTTTTTAGTCTTTTGAGACAGGAGCTCGCTACGCAGTCCATGCTGGCCTTGAGCTCACTTTGTAGCCCAGACTAGTCTCGAGCTCATAATAATCCTCCTGCCTCAGCCTCCTGGGTGTTGAGATAACAGGTGTGCCTCCCCACGCTTGGCAGAATTGTCTTTTCTTGGTTACACTAAAGCCACTCATTCTTGGTGTGGTGCATACGAGCAGTTTGTACCTCTTTGCTTCTGAGTAGTATCTCTTGTGTGATTATAGCATCACTTCTCCATGCAGTCACATGCTGGCATGCAGTTGGCTTACGTCCAATACTTGAGCAGTACCCCGAAAGCTGTTATTAACATCCACGTGCAAGTCTTCGTGTGCACACTTGGTTTCCTTTCACAGCCTACCTTCAATCCTCATCACGAGTGAATGGCACAGTGCTGCTCTAATTCCATTTCACAGAGGAGGAAGCTGACGCCTGTCAAGATCAATGCTTTTGCTGGTGGCCAGAGCAGACTTTTAGCGGAGCCAGTGTTCAAAGCCATGCTAGAGCCTCGCACGAAGTGGCACCCTGAGCTGAGAGGAATGCCCTCATCAGAAAAATGAAGCCATTTATATTTTTTCTAAAAGAATGTATTTCTCAGCCTATCTCTGTGCCCTGTCACGGTTATCCAGATTGGCCATTGTGCGTAGATACTCTGAGGGCAAGATGAACATTCCTACTGTGCTTTCTTAGTTTACCCATCCACAGGAGATAAGAAAATCCTGTCAGGGGCTGGGACCGGTCAGAACATGAGATTGTATCTTCATTATGGAGGAACTTTTAGACCCTGAAAATGAATGTTTATAAAAAGAAGTAGGCAAAGGAAAAGAAACCCTTGTAAATATCTTTGTGCATATTCCCAATCCAAGAGCTGAGAACAGTGCTGATGAAATCGGTCTGTAAAAAAGCAAGCTTGGCTAGAGGAACAGCAGAGCATTCACTACCACCGATCCCTCGGGTCCCCAGCAAGCATTCTGAAGATGCTCTGCCCGCATTTTCCTGTGTGAATCTGCTGTCTAGGTACTGTTCTCCCCCAACCTCTTCTGGTTCTCTGGCTGGCTGATCAAGCTATTCAAGTGCTAAACAACTACTCAGAGATGGTGGCCTGGAAGAAGGGGCTGGACACAATCCCTGCACCAAGGAGACTTCCCAGGAAGGGCTGCAGGACAGATGCTGTGGGATTTTTGAGAAAAAGAAATACATGAAGGCAGGAAAAGCCTCTCAGGCAATGTGCCCTTTAATTATTTAATGTTTTCTTTATAGGTTTTTCAAAATGTAATGCTTAAAATGATAAGTGATATCACCAGAGGTGTGATGGTAAATCTCTGATAATTAGTTCTCTGGGAAAAATGAACCTAGTATAAATGTTATTGATATAAAGGACATGTATAGTGTATAACTTAAACATAATAATAAAATAGACATATTCTTTAGACTGCATGTATGTGGGAATTGATTTCTCACAGCATGCTTCTGTTGACTTTTGCCAGCCTCTTTTATCTATAACCAACTACAGTAACCGGTTAACAAGTAAGTTTATGCTTAGCATGGATATGGACAATATTTGCATTTATATTAGCACAGACATCGGTGATAAAACATTACACAAGATAAAAGTGAAACAAAGATCAGACGTCCTACCATCATTCCTTCATCAGTGACACCAGGAGGGATGGTTTTGCTGAATTAATTAGGTCCTAATCTTTGATAACCTGAAGGGTAGATTTTCAATAGTTTATGCTATTCACAGTTCAATCCCTATAAGACCATTTTAAAATTTTATTTGCATTAACATTTTCTTCATCACCTTTTAAAGTATAAACAATCATCCAAACAATAAATCAAGCCTTGACTTAGAGTGCTTGCCACTGTCAGTGTATGAATACCTCCACTGTGGCTGATTGCAGACTCCCAGTGTGACCTCTATCACTGGATGTGAGGTTTGAAGGAACATTTGGTGATGCTTCATGCCATAATATTTCTCCATGTAGACACTATAACTGTAGTTTATGAGATCACAGCTAATAACATAATAAAACACTTAAAGTTGATCAGAATTGCCTATTTACTATGTTTTTAAATACAATTGGTTATAAGTTCATATATTTAATTTTTAAACAATGGCTACATTTAACAGCCATCTCACAAACTTCTGAAATTGCTAACTGTGGCCTCTTGCGAGTCAGTAGGGTCAAGTTACTAGATACAGCCATGATGACAATCATCTCGGCTTACTGATATCATTTTCCTTACCACTTTAAGACACCTTATGGATACTGAAATCCTCAGATACTCAGCTCCCTAATATGGAATTCTGCGGTATTTGTGTATAACCTCTGTACTTTAATTCAGCTCTAGATTTCTTATAATAACTAATGCAATATAAGTGTTATATAGACAATTGTGACACTGTACTAATCAAGGAACAATGGCAAGAAAAGTTTCTAAGTATTTAGTACAGACATATTTCTGGAATATTTCTTGCCTGTGTCAGTTGGAATCCACTAATGCATCCTGCAGATGCCAAGTCCGGCTGTACTCCCTCACCTGTGCCCTCTCCTCTGGCCCCACTCGAGGTGTGTACAGACTCTCACACTCTGGGTCACCCCAACAAATGTAGGCACACGCACACTGTACCCAAGAATATGGAGAGATTGGTTCGTGACTACATTAGCAGAATAATGCCGTGGCATAAACATTCCTACATCAAGGATGGAGTGAAAAGTAAACTAGATGAAGTCCTGCATTTTTATTTCCCAATACAACACTTACAAAAATGGAATCAGATCATACATACTTGTTGCTTTGTTAAAGGAATTTTTTCTTCTGAACTTGCTTTGGCCCTTTCTCTCTCTCTCTCTCTCTCTCTCTCTCTCTCTCTCTCTCTCTCTCTCTCTCTCTCTTTCAGTACTGGCGATTGAACTCAGAACCTTGCGCTTGCCAGGCAAGTGCTTATTCTACTAAGCCATCTCTCAAACCCACTCTGCTATTTCCTTCCACAGCTCCACCTTCACTCCACAACTCCACCTAACTGACTTTCCCAAATGTATAACAAGCCTATGCTCATCGCCCAGTGCTTGTAGATTCATATACATATATGGAGAGGGATAGTTTGTTGAAAATGGTCTGTTTAGTAAAACATGGTATTGTTTACTTCTTTGCTTCTAGCACTCCACTATAGTTCCCATATAAATTATTGTTTTAATGTTATTTGTACATATTTGGTCGCATCTATAATATAATATTTCATGGTATGGATGTACTGCAATGTAAAAATTATTCTCCTGCTGATGGACATTGGCTATTTTCAGTATTTCCTTCCTCTTTAAAGAATGCTGGAATAAAAATTTTTGAATATCTCTTTTCAGATACCGAAACTTTTGTTTTTGTACAGCAGAATCAATACAGAGTTTTGGGGGAAAGGTATATGTTTTTATCATATATACATCCATATATATGGAAAACTTTTCCATCATCCTCCAGTGATGACTTTTAACCTTTCTTATTCTTACCTGGGACCGAGTAACACATAGTAACTTCTGTACCTCTCTGAGTACTAGTGAGCCTGAATATTTTTTCATACGCTTGTTGTAAATTTGGGACTGCTCTTCTGTGAAGTCCCTGTCCACCCCTTTGGTCCATTTTATCTTGGTCATCTTGTCAAAGCTCTCTGTATAGCCTAGATATTAATTTATTATTTGCCATCTGGATTGCAAATATTTTCCATTTTTATTTATTTTATTATTTTAATGAGAGTACAAAATAGTATTTAAACAAAAAATTACAAGTGATACAAAATTTCACTTAGTAAAGTAATATGAATTTCACAGTATTTGTTGTAATACGTAGTGTTGCTTTCCAGATAGTTATTCATATTGCCAGATATATGCATGTAAAATTGGAAGAAGAGAAAAGAAAGAAGTGTGTAGCAAATTAAGAAGAGAAAAAGTACAAACAGTTGAAAGAGGAGACAAAACAAATGAAGTATCTGCTCTGCAAATATGTTTCAAGGCTTTGGGTTTTTTTTTTGTTAATTTGTAAATTGTGATCTTTAGCTAGATTTATACAGCTTATGGATTGTAATTACATGGTATATGGTTTGTACATATTTTTTTCTTTGAAATTTAGTGTTTCAATTTTGAATATAAAGATTTTCCACCCATGGACTTTAGATGCATGCACATTTTTGTTGCTTTTTATAATAATTTTATATCAAACATTTCCTTAATTCATGTGACTTAGTTTTTGTGAGGTACAAGATAGTAGTCCAATTGCATATTCTTATTTTGAATTGAGACATAATAACTGTACATATATACATTTAATTGGTACAATGTGACAGATCACTCTGAACATATATATTTGTAATTATAAAATAAGGATAATTATCTGATTGATTGACCAAACATTTCTCTTTTTTGTGGAAAGAACATTTGAAATCTTCTCTCGAGGCTATTTTATTTTCTATTATTATTTTTTTAATTTTATTTAATTGAAGAACAAATAGCAATGAGACAGTTTCAAATCATCCTCTCCACGGAAATCTTTAGTAAAAGGCGAAAGATTTATACGATCTGAAGAGAAACCAGAGTATAAGAGACAGTTTCAAATCAAATTAGTAGGGCAGATTCAACAATTAGTACATTGTACATTGTTTTCATAGTGGCTTTTTGTTGTACAAGGTGCATGAGGCTATTTTCAAATACATTATGTTATTGTTATTTGTAGTCAGTATGCTGTACAGTAGAACACCAGAAATTACTCCTCCTAGCTAACTGTAACTTACTATTTTCATGTTCTTCTAACTCAATAGACATTTGTGCAGGACCATTTACTAAATAAGTCACTCTTTTCACATGAAATGGAGATACCTGTTTTGTTATACTTTAAAATTTCCTAGGTACTGGGACCTGTTTTCAGATCTTCTCTTTTTTAAAGCAATTACTTTTCCTGTTCATGTGTTAATATTGTTTTGACAGCTACAGTGTGGCTTTTGGTGTGCTTGATGCCTAGCAAATCTGGGCTCTCATCTTAATCTTTATGGTTATAATTTTTAGTGTTTCTATTTTTTCATGTATGTGAAATGAAGATGATCCTATTTTTTCAAAAAGGAGAGAAAAAAAGATTCATATTTTAATGGAAGTATCATTAAATTTTATAATTTCTAGGTTTAATTTTGACACTTTAATGATACTACATCTCTCTAATGAAGAGCCTATTTTCTCTTTCCATTTATTCAAAATCTGTTTTATGTTATCCAATTAGATTTTATAGATTTACTCATATAGGGCCTATAACTTTCTTGCTAAATTTTACCTAAGTATTTTATCAATGTTTCAGTATTGTAATTTGTTTTATCATTTCCATTTGGATTCTTATTGCTAGTACATAATGGATATGTCTTCCCTTCAATTTCTTTTTCACCCTTGAGCCTTATCAACTACTGTATTCTTAGTAGGAGAACTTTTAAGCAATGGCTTGTGTAGGTATTGTAGATATGCAATCAAATCATCAGTCCCCCCAAAATGGATTTTCGGGCCAGTCCTGAGGTCATTACATAATTTTTCTTATCGTATTGCATTGACCAGAGACACTAGGCAATGTGGATTAGTGATGGTAGGCATCTCTATCAGTTCTATTTTAATGGAAAAGGATTTCAATTTTATCATTGTTAGCTTCTAAAAAAAAAAAAAAGGTATACTTAGACATTTCCTTTCACTCCATTTTTCTTTTTTAAATGTACTTAGGACAAGGTCTACAGGGTCTCACTACACAGATCAGACTCGTAGTGATCCTCTTGTCTCAGCCTCCCCAGACTGGGATTACAGGTATGCGCCCCCGTGCCCAGTCTCAGTCACCGCCTCAGCGCACCCCGTGGGCGGGCCGGCATGGTATGCAGGCTGCACTCTGCCTAACAGGCATTTTAGTCTGCTGAGCCACCAGGCTGGCCTTTCATGCCTTTGTTCTTCAAGGCCCTATCGCGAGTGGCTGCTAAAGTTTATCAGCCGATGTCAATGCGATCATAACTTTTTCTCATTTCTTGTTGAGGTAATGAGTTATAGGAATCAGCTTTTATACCACAAATTGAATTTTAGGGATGAAAAGTCTCCTTCAGAGAAAGAAGAAAAGTATATCAAACAACTGTAAGAAAATTATTAAGAAAACTAGGGTGAAAGAAAAAAAAAAACATAGTCCGTTAGGATCTGAAGGGCAGATTCCGCTAACGAGAGACACTGAGGACAGTGAAGGCTGGAAATTTGTCTGGCTCGGGCTGGCCCTCCACACATGCTAGGGTGTGTGTGTGTGGGGTCACAACAATAATTTCTGATGGAGGCAGGGCAGGACGAGATATTTTCAGGACATATGTTAAAGTTTCTTTTCTTTTTTTTGTCTTTTTGAGACAAGGTCTCACTATGCAGTTCAGGCTGGCCTTAAGCTCATTTTGTAGCTCAGGCTGGTCTCGAACTCACAACAATCCTCCTGCCTCAGCCTCCAGAGTGCTGGAATTACAGGCATGCGCCACCATGCCCGACTGTTAAAGTTTCTTAATGATACATCTTGAAATGCTGCAATGACAGATTTGAAAAAAGATCCAAATATCTAGTTAGAAAAATATAAGCTTGTGGATAAAGTGGATAATTCCATTGGCACACGCATGTGCCATTTAGTGTGCAGGAGATGAAGGAGGACTGTGGTTAGAAGCCAATCATATAATGCCTCTCAGGTGTGAGTGGCATCTTTTAGGTGAACTTCCTAAATGCTGAGGTCTTTGTAAGCAGTTGCTCTTAGCGAGTCCTGTGCCCAGGGTAGATGCTCCTGTCCTCGTGGAGCTTGTCTTCCAGTCAGAGAACCAAAATCAGAAAGCAAAGCGGCAGAGTGTGCGCTGTGTGGGGTGACACTGAACATTGGGCAGGCTCAGGTGGAGTTGGAGAGCAGCGGGACTTTGCTTACTGCTGCATTTTGCACACAAGGGCCCTGTAGGATCCAGACTTTGAGCTGGGCATGAGAGTCAGGAAGGTAGGTGAGCGAAGACCTGGTGCGACCGGTGTTGGTTGGCATCTTTGAGAAGCAGTGATTTGCGCTGCGCTGAGAGTGGAGGGGTTGAGGCCAGCATGGTGGAGCTGCACTGGGATGCAGGGTGAAGCCACCGAGAGTTGCTGATGAGTTTGGTGCCTCTCTGTGGCTGCCATGTGAGTCAAACAGGGGTAAGAGCAGACATTATGGGAGACACCAGCTTCCTCTTGTGTACTCTCAATACACTTGAGCTCCATCTGCCAGGCTTCTTGGGAACAGCTCTGCAAAGCAGAGCTTGCTTGGGAGACCTGAGCACAGAGTGGCCCCACCCTCACCCTCCTCCCTCCTGGGTGCCCAGGCTGGCTGGGCCCCAGCAGTGCACACCTGGGGCCTGTTGATAATGCTCTTGATTATCTTTGTTCTCCCAGCCTCCTCTGAATTTGCTGAGTTTCTATTTGCATACTTTCCCTGCACTCCTCATGATTATCTCTCATCTTTACACTTTGCCCCATTATTTAAATGAAGCCAAAGTAGATGCAGCAGTGGCAGCTGGGTGTATTCCACGGAGGTGCTGCAGGAAGGGGGCAGGTGAGGGGAGCAAGCCCACCAGTGACGTGGACAGCTGGCCAGGCTCCTGGCACCCAGCCCTCAGCTTTCTCTGCCCACCAGCTTGAGCCCAGGACCCTGGCCTGAAGGGTGTGCAGGTGTGGGGACTTGGTTGGATAGGAATGTTAAACTGATGGCCACAACTGTCTGCATGGCTTCTGATTAGGGACTCATTTGTAAATGTGCTGATTTTGTTTCCTTTTTTGCCTTAAGAAAGATGCAGTGAAATAGATACCTGCATTTCACTTTCTCACTTCTAAATTTAGCATGTCAAAGCTGTTGTTTTAAATGCTCATGCATTCATCAAGTCACTGTGATGATGTTGCTGTGCCCAGTGTCCCAGCAGTTCCAGGGCTGTTGGGTCCATGTATCTGATGAAGGAACTGAGAAACAGGGAGGCAGAAGGAATTATCAGTGCCAACACTGATGAAGCAAGTGGAGAACACGGAGTTTAAACTTTGGTCTAACTCTAGCCTGTTACTGAGCCTGAGACCTGCTGTGAACCTCTTCCTTTTGAGATGTGGGTTATAGGGATTGCATGCAGGAGGAATGAAAGTTCAGCCCTAACTCTGGAACTGTGGTCTGCAAAGGGACAGGGGAGGCTGAAGGAGAGAAGGGTACACACACTTTTCTGCTACATCTTCTCTGCTTGGAATACTGGGGGTGGTGGCTTCATGAAGTTTCTACAAGCGGGCAGTGATGATGAAATGCTGAAGGACACATTGGGGTCTGGGAGATCTCAATGGAAAGGAGGATGACTTGCATCTTTGGTAACACAACGAATGGCATTTAGTGGTCATCAATGTACTCTGTGGCCCTGAGGTACAGATTAGTAACTGATGAAATACATATGCAGGAGAACCCTGGGTTATCTGGGTACATAGTCAGCATGAGCTTTCTGAGCACCTCTTCTTTGCTAGGTGTTAGAGCTACCAGCCATGAAAAAGCCAGGCATGACCCCTGTATTGTGGGGCTGATACTCTTGTAAGAAGCAAAACAAGTAAATAAAACAGACAAATACAAGTAAATCACCAGTGCTGAAGTATGCTGGGAAGGTACAGTCAGGAGGATGAAGGGTGTGGTGCTGACCAGCGGTTAAAGCCTCAGTTAAAGGATGAAAGCCCTTGGGAAAGGGTGGACTATGAGGCTTGGTGCATATCAGTGGCCTTGAGGAACAGGTCTTCAAAAGGAAGGTGAAGCTCACAGCCAGTTGCCTCATGGTTGAAAAATGCTTACTCTTTTAATATATATTTGTAGGCACTCAATGTGTGGCAAATAAGGTCTTAGAGATGGGATGAGTTGTCCTTCTAGAGTTTATAGTCTAACCTGAAATATAGGCAATAGGCAGATATTCAAGTGAATTTATGATGTGATATTTGGAGATAAGAGTTATGAAGAAACATTAATTAGAATAAAGAAATACAAGATAGTGTGGACCGGACTCCTTTAAAGCACAGGGAAAGGGAGGGCCTCTGCAGAGAGCTATCTGGTGAGAAAGCTGAACAGGAGGTGTGAAGATCCTGAGCTCTGTGGGATGAGCTCTTGGCAGCAGGAATAAAGGCCCTGGGGGCAGTCCTGAGGGTTGCAGGTTCTAGGTCCAGAGCAAAGAGCTATTGACACTGCAGTGAAATGAGTCAGACAAAGGGGCATGCCATGGGTGTATGGGTGTAGGAGCGGGCAGGTAGGCCCAGAAGGCAAACAGGGGTGGGAGGAAGTCTGGATTTTATCACAAGAAGCATTCAGAAAATTTCAGTGACACAGTGCAATAGTCGAGGTGGTGATTTAAAAGCCTCACTCTGCTGCTGCTCCACCATAGGGGTGAAGAGGCCAGGGTGTGGAGAAGGGGAGGGTGGGCAGTGAGCGGCTGGGCGGTGAGCAGCTGTGCAGCCACAGCCCCACACTGCTACCACATCTCCACGGCTCAGGAAAGGCCTCGCTGGCTGTACCCCCAACACTATGCTGGGTGTCACGCTTCCAGCACAGCCTGCTTGGCCAAGAGAACTTATGGCTTCTGTTCACATTGGCAGGGTTTCCACCTAGCTCCTGTGCCTCCTGCTTGCCCACTGGCAGCCCAGAGCATCCCACATCCCTCAAGCCGGAAGGCAGAATCTGCTGACAAATCCCTTGAAAATAGCTGGGTGTGTTCAGGAGTTCCAGTTGGGGTCCTCCATGGGCCCTCCATGTAGCTGCAATTTACTGCTGGTAGTGTCCTTCCTTGTCAGCACCAGAGATCTTGCCTTTCTCTGCTGGATAATGGCTCTGCCCTGGCCTGCCTCTATCCCAGGGAAGGGCACGAGCCTCCATCCTGTTACACTGGACATGGTGCTGCTGTCAACTAAGCTGGGAGCCAGCCCCTCCCACCACCCCACCCTTGGCCTCATCTCCATTTCTCCGCCTGCATCCCTTCTGCCACCCTGTCTCTCACAGAGTGCATGGCTAGTCAGCAGGGCAAAGGAGGACACAGAGAGCATCTGACTTCCCTCCATTGCCAGACCCTCAACCAGATGCCCCCTCCTGCACCCAGCAGGCTACCAGTCAGGCCCCTGCCTGGGTATAAGAAGCAAGGCCTGGGACCCATTGGACCGCCAGCTTTCTGTGTCTAGTTTCCACTTGGTTTCCTATGAAACTCTCAGCTCAGATTTTCTCTTTGGTGTCATTCATTTGGACTTAAGCTGATACCATTCAGGATTATTGAGTGTGTTTTTATGGGTCCCTAACTAGACTACAAATGGCTAGAGGACAAGTGCTATATTGTGTCCATCTTTGCCTCCCCTGAGAGCTTAGCACGGTGACTGGCGACATCTTTATGGTGGGTGTTCAGTAAGGATATGCTGATTAACTGAGTGCTTGTGCCAGCCCCTGGAGCTGAAGGTCCAAGCAGGGACCAAGTATTTGTCTCTCTGCCTATTCAGTTGTAACAATAGATCAAGGCAAGATTTCAATTATCCTCCACTCTCCTTCCCAAGCTCTCTTCTCTGTTCATTCTGTTGAAAATATCTGGTGACAGGGAGTGAGGTACTAGGAGAGACAGAATGCTTTCAGAGCCTTAGGAAAGCTGTGTGCCAGGAAGGACATATTTCAATGAAGTTATTTTCTACCAAGGCTAATATTGTGCTTCAGTACTTCAGGCTCCAGTGAGCTCATCAACAATGTTTGCCTTTAATTTTACCATTTGTACCCAGTCATACATTACTTGCTGTGTTTCTGTCTAGCTCCATTTCATCAAAGGGATGTTAGAACTTCCATTGTCTTTGAAAAATCATGGCAAGAAGGACCTGCGTGGATATCTGTCCTGTTTAACCAGCTCTTTATCATATTCCCCCAATCATCTATTAAAAGAAAAATTGACTATGTATTTATTAAAAAGGGAACTCATGGGATCAAGTCAGGGGGGACGGTTGTATATTGGATTGGGCTGTGGGGAGCTATGTCTTTAATGTCCCCTTTGAAGGACTCCTGGTCTTTCCTCCAGACAGTATTTAGCTTCATGTCTAAGAACAGCCTATGGCCAGGTCCAAGGAGCCCATGGGGCCTGTGACTTGGGGTGGAGCCCATGTTCTCAGAGATGGCTCCATGCAGCACTGTAGAAGGATACGGGCTCCGGACTGTGGGTTCGAGTCACAGGGGGATAGAAGCTCCAGCCCTCCACTCCGGTCAGAGTAGATGAAAACCTTCAGGTTGGGGCTGGGCACCTGGCACTGAGAACAGTTTAAAAGTTCCCAGGTGAACTCACAATGTAGCCAGAGGGGAGGCTGATCCAAGCCATCTCCTCTGGAGTGTGTTTACTCTCACTGGGCAGGTGGCAGTCTGGAGATGTTTTGTTGGTCATAACCATTAGTCATAGCCTCACATTGAAAAAAAAATTAGGACAACATGTCAAGGTGACAAAGTTCAGAAATCATCCGTGGGGCATTAGACAAACTAACACACACACACACACACACACACACACACACACACACACACACTTATTTGAAGACATTTTTACAATGACATTCTATTCCATGTGGTTTTCAGAGCAGGTTCACATGCTTGATCTTCACCATAACCTCATCAGAGAAACATTAACCCCACTTCATTGAACAGGCCAGGAACTGGAGCTGAAGAGACAGGATGACCTTCTCAGGACAGTGGGGTCTTTAGCTTCTCAGCGGGACTCTTTGCACTAGCAAGTGTGTCAGTTGAGTGCACGCATATCTTCCCTGCTCCATTCCTGACCTGTTGTCAGCCCTAACAAGTCACTACAGGCCTCTCCAAGAAGCCCAAGGAACTCTCAGAATCCTCCTTTAGTAGCTCCGGGTAAGAGCAGGAACCACTGGTCACAACCTCTCCAACCTGGACTTGATGTCTCTCTCTGATTAGGGTGCTCTTGCGTGAAGAGATGGTGAGCAGTGCAGTGGGAGAGGAGGGCCCTTGCACATCATTGGCAGGTGTTCACACAATCTGGTTGGGAAATTACGACTTTTCACAACAGTTGCTTCTGCCCGGGCCTGTGAGGAAGCGCCTGTCTCCCTTGCCCCCATTTTCTGTTATGACTTTATTAGTGCAGTCGGCTCTCACCATATGCCTCTAATTGATATACAAAGAAATTGCACACAGTTACATTCTTCACTGGGAGGCGGCTAAATATTTTGAGCTTGTGAGGATCTCCTTCCCAAGCCAGAAATGCAAGATAATTCTGAGAACACGTTGAACTAATTCATGAAATAGGCAGGACAAGCTCAGCTGGCAGAATGGAAAAGCTAGGGCTGGCAGCCTCTGTATAAGCCCCGGGCACAGTGAACAGTGACATGCTCCATTAAATGCCTAATGCCCGTGCCAAACTGAGTGGGTGGGATAAAAGCAAAGGGAGGAAAAGCAAGCTGAGTGCAACCCTAACTTTTCCATCTTCCTGGGGAGTGGGTGATGGTAAAGATCAGAAAGCTCAGGGAATAATTTGGCCTCGTTACTGGGAGACACAGGTGCAAAAGGACACTGAGCAGTTGTTCCTCGAGGTGTGTGCCACCTTGCTCAAAATATTTCCTGAGCCTCTATAGAACAAACATGGCCTGGGACCTTGGCTGAGCTTTATGGCCAGCAGGTGTCCCCAAACTCTACCTCCAGCATCAAGCACGGAGACCTCATCACCCAAGCCATGGATGAAGACTTGGGCCTGAAGGACCTCTCTTTTTGTTTGTTTGTCTTGGGCTCCCTGAGGTGCATCAAAGGCACTCTGGTGTGAGGCTTCACTGCCATGCTGCCTTGCACTGGGAGGGCAGAGGGGTCAAGGCACCCTCTCCCAGTGGCCAAGCTGCAACTCCCAGTTGGTCCTCTCCTTTCACCAGAAACTTGGCAGGAGACCCCATGAGTAGCACCAGCGGTTGCCTTAGTGCTCTGCTGCCTCCTGGCAGACAGTTTGGGCCCACGTGGGGAGCCAAACTCCACTGAAGTTTCTGTCTTCTGGGCAAGACTCACCTAATGGCAGGGGCTACTGGGTGTTGTTCGCAGATCCATCTAGGGTCCTGTTACTCCATGAATTAAGTACCACCTGTTACTGCCAGACCTTGGCAGACCCTCTGGGGTGCTGTCAGGTATCTGGCCCATGCCATCTCTCTTCTGTTCTTGCTTTCATGGACTAAAATAACCTGAAAGATAATTAACTTACAGAAGGCCACACAATTAGTATGTTGCGGAACTAAAATCTGCATGAAGCCAAACTCATGTCTAGGCCTTCTCTTGTATTCTGGGGTTTCTCTTCTTCAAAGGAGTGGGTGAGGGAGTGTGAGTGTGAGGACTGCCTTCCTCCCTTATGAAAGAGCAGTCACTATTACGTTAAGTGCAAAAGCCCTCAGAGTTCAGTATTCTGGAAACAGCCTTTCCCAAGCTGTGTTCTTGGAACAGGTGAAAAGGTGTTCTCAGGTTGCCCTGAGAAACAGGGCAAACCTACAGTTCTGGCAGTAAACGCATGTGAGAACATCTTTTGACAACTTCTCTTAGGGGAATGAAAATTTCACATTAGCATAACAAATGCTCTGAACAGTTCTTTCTCAAAGAGCTCTGTTTAATTCAGAATTCGCCAAATCAGTGTGTCCTCAGAACCTCTCCTTACCCTGTAGCAACCTATTAATAGCTCACTAGACACCGGCCTCCACTTATGATTCTGTGATCTGGAGACTGCTGGGCATGTACCAAAGGATTGGAAAAATAGACAGCTCGACAAAATGCAAACGCATGCATGTTAGCATCAGATGCTCCTGCAACAAGCTGACCTTGATTGGTAAGTTGGAATCCATTCAACTGGGCTAAGAACAGAGCTAGAAACACTTAAAAATTGAGCTAATACCAAACTTTTAAAGCTGAAGACATGAATATTGTGATTCCTGATTCACTTCAGTTAGGGAATATTAGCATTCATTTTACAAAAAGAGACACACATAATCAGTGAGTTCCTGAGCACCATTGGGTGCCAGGCCTTGCTGGGCACAAGAAATGCAGGTTTCACAGAGTGAGATGGGCTTGGAGTTGACAGCCATGGATGTGGCAGGCTTGTGTCTTTTTTCCTCAATGCTTTGTGGGATGGAAAAGAAATGGCTCCCTGCGTGTCTCCTGCTCATACCCAGTTCCCATCTCTGCCTTATCGTCAGCCTGAGTTCATTTACTCATTCAAGAAATGTTCACGGAGCCCCTTCTCTGTGCCAGCAGGCACTGAGGCTCTAGCAAGGAGTGGTACAGTTACGAATCCTCCCCTCGGAGAGGTTTCCTTGGTGCAGCTTCCAGTCTGACCACTCTAGCATTAGCTGAAGTGTTGCTGTGTCCTTCAGGTCACATCTGGCACTTCCTGGGAGTCATCTATGATGCTCTTGCTTGCTCAGGGTCTTAGAGCTCTCTCACTGAGCCCCGCCTTCCTGGAGTGGTGTCCCTTGATGTCCTGGATCCTTCCAGTTCTGATGCATCCAACAGATCCCCTGTCCACTTCCTGGCACTCCAGGATGGACCCTGGACACTGCCTCTCACTTCTGGCTGACTCACCCATCCAGTCCTGAGACCACATAGGGACATCCTGGGTGCTGGTACCCAGGGGCTATGAGGAATACAGGGAGCAGCAGGACAAAGATCGTGTTCCTCAGGGGTCGTAAGAAGAGCAAGAGTGAGCCACATGCCTGCAAAGAGGAGATTGGCAAGGGAAGCCAGCACAGGGTGAGTGGAGACAGCCTGCACTTCCCGGAGGAATCCTACCTTGTCAGAGTCTGGAGGGCTGTGGAAGGGCCTTGTGGTTCCAAGCAGAGATGAGCAGATGCTGGAGGATAATGCAAGATGGAGGGCGGAGGGCAGGAAAGCGATCACAGCTCCCCTCCTGCCATCTAGGTCAGGACCTGTGTCTGCTGCCACTTCTGCTCAGCTCTGAGCTCAGTCCGGGGCTGGAGAGTTATGGAGACAAGATGGATTCCTCCAAGTCAGAGGGGACAGGCAGACAGCAAGGAGCAAAGCTAAACTTTATGCTGCATACTTTGAAATACAAAAAAACATTATTTAGTGGGAGTGAAATAGGCAAGTGGGGTAATACATGGGAATTCTAGAAAGGTCTGTCTGCTTAGGTCATGTTATAGCCCAGACCTGGGGGCAGAGAGGGAACCATCCAGGCAGAGGGACATTAAGGATTAAGACACCATTCACAAGAGCTGGTTTCGTTTTTATTGAAAATGTACTGCATGGCAGATTCAAAACCAGTTACTTAATACATATTAGCTCAGGCTCTCTACACTTTTAGAATTATCCAATCCTATTTACAGAAATGACTTAAAGCCTACACCACCAATATAATTACATTTGATTAGTCACAAAGTGTCAAATGGTGCTTTTCAAGTATTCCGTAAGACATACACACATTCTGTAAATTTCTAAAAGGATGAAATTAAGTGGGAATAAATAGCACTTAATGTCCTATTAATTCAGACAGTCTTGCACTATCATTAGCTACTATCTCCAGACACCCACTACCCCTAGAGAAGAATTTGTCATTAACCATAGTGGGCGTAAATCTATATTCAAAACAACCTTGTGTTAATTTCCTTAGGTGGCTGGCAGACAGTGCTGTGTCAGCTCAGATGCTATCGTCCTTCTTTTTGCCTCATAAGGTGGCTTATGAAAACCTGTACGGAAGTGGAAGAAAGGTGAGCGATACTATTTTCTGGCTGTTGGTTTATATTTACCTTTTTAATTTTTACTAGTTAGGTTCTTTACAGGAGTGTTTTTTTACATCGCAAAACTGGGTATTATAATCCCTGTAATTATTTGCTGGGGCACACACAGATTGCCACAGGAATTTAATAATAAAAGCAAATGAATGTAGGAAAGGTTGTATCATTTGCTCTGACTGCAGATAAAAGGAGAGCTGATATGCAGACCAAACATAGGTGTCAGGTGTCTGCACATACATCAAGCATCAGTAAAGCTTGACTTCCTCTTGTGTCTAGAAGAGAACTAATTTGAAGAAGAAATTCTAGTACTCCCTTCCCGCAACCCCAGGGGATCCCATCCTTGAGTATGCATTTTCCACGCTGGGACAGCAGCACAGGTCCCTAGTCCTCACAGTAAGCCTGCAAAGCAGTGAGCATTATCCACAGACTTGTAAATGTGGAAGCTGGGCCCTAGAAGGTTGAATGATTTGCCCTAGGGACACACCTGGTAAAAGGGAGATCAGTATTAGAAGGAGGGGTGTCTCAGAGCAAGTTCCTGCCTCCTTACTTAAGAGGCTACCCACCACCCTAGTGCTGCAAGGGACAGGGTAGAGGAGAGCACATAACCCCAAGCTAACGAAGATCAGAGTGTCAGTCCACCAAAGTCACTTCCCTGTGCTCAGCCCAGTCTGTCTAGCTCTAGGACCCAGCTGTGCATGAACCCCACTTCCCTCTATGCAGCCCACCCAAATGGTTTACTCCCCAAGTCTCAGTTTCCCCATCATTAAAATGGAATAACAGGAGCAATACCTTATAGCACCGTGGAAGTATCTAAATGGGACGCTAACTATCAGCTGCGTCTGGATGTGATGGCATAGAAGAGGCTTGCGTGCTGACGCGACAGATGGGCTCTCAGTGGCAGCATGTATTCCTGCTCTAACAAGGAATGCATGGCTGTGCCCCCACTGTTCCCCCATACCCTCGAGCACACCCTGTGCCTCGGCTCCACACTGCTCCCAGGCAGGGACACAGCAAGCTCCTTACCTTGTCTGACCCTCGCCCAGTTCTATGTGCAGAGGCTTCCTTCTGCAGTCTCCTCCTTCCACCAGGAGTAAAATGTGGCCTCATCATTCTGACTACTGAGTCAGGAAAACTGGAGAGTGAAAAAGGCCAGCGTGGACAGTGCCTCCAGATTTATGTGATGGGGGTGAAAATAATGTCTTGCATTCTGAGAGCATAGACAGGCCTGGAATTTCTGCAAAGGCTTTCCAACTCACAACATATTTTAATGCCATATTCGAGCTCTGCAGCAGAACGGCTCTCTCTAGACACCAGAGCACAGCTGTAGAAAAAAAAAAAACGATCTAATCCTGGGATCCAAGCAAGCTACAAATTAAAAGAGAGAATTTTCATGTGGCTTATGTGAAACAAGTGTCATCTATCATGAAGACCCAGAACAACGCGGACCCTGAGAAAGCTGTGATGTACTGAACACTTATGATAGGCCTGGCCCAGTGCCAACTGTTTCCATCTATTCTATTACTGAAATTTTACAACAGCCCTGTGATGTTGGTACTGCTACCACGTTAGAATCCCCAAATTAGGTGACACAATCAAATCATAACTGTTGGAGGAGAGTTACTTTGAATGGGACTATCTGCAGAGGTATGTGGGGCATAAAGGGGACTCAAGGCAAAGGGTAGCACTTGGGCTGGTGGCAGCAGAACTCTTTCTACCCTCAGGCCAGAGATGAAAAGAGGAAGCAGTCACCAGTGAGGAGAATGGCTTGCCTCAAGGGCAGTGGGAGGTCTGTGCTGGCAGGACTGGGCTGTGCAGCACAGAAGAACCAGATAGTGTGGTGGCCCACTCCTTGCTCCTAGGGCTCTTATTGGCCTGAGCCAACCAGAAGACAGATGGCAAGAGCACCATCAGCCTTCCCACTCGTGACAGCTGGGGCTGTGCAGCTCTTTGTTGTAGAGAACCGTCTTAGGCATGCTAAGACACTTAGCAGCACCCCTAGGCTGTGCCTGCCAGACGCCCATAGTGACTCCCTTGATGGGAGGCACAAAATGCCCCTGGATATGTCTACACATCCCTTTGGAGGGGCAACCTTGTCCTGGAGGAGGGCCACTGCTGTAGCCTGTATATGGGGGCCGACACGCAGAGAGTGGACGTGGAAACAAGATCCAAGACAGAACTTACGTTAGTCCCATTTTGGTGCCAAGGAAACTGAGGCTCAAGCAAATGAATGAGCTTCCTCCGGTGCACAGATTGTGAAGGCAGAAGCCAGTTTGCAAATGTAGGTCTGTTTGATCTCAACACCAGAACTTAAAATCACAAACCGTAGTCCATATTCACAGATTGGAAATATCTCACAGAAGAATGGAGATTTATAAATGGAGTCTTTTGAAACTATGAATGATCTGGGGTGTTGGAGCACAAACTTCGAGGATCTGGTGTACAGGGTGGTCTATGTCCTCTCAGCCAGCAAATGTTCAAACACGTCAGGACTCTGGACTTTGTGAGACTGGCCCTTTGGAAACAAATGCCCACAGGAAAGGGGAAGAAACTGGTTGGAAATGTAGCTCTGTGTTAGAGTGATTGTCTAGCATGCACGGAGCCCTGAGATCCATCCTTACCACTGCCAAAAACGTAGGACAAAAGAACAAGGATTAGGAAGGAGGAAGCCTGAGTGGGTGTGATCTCTTTTGACTGGCCTGGGGATCCATCTCCCTGTCATAGACTGTTAGGAGCTGCCTAGTGAATCCCCCATCTGCTGTCTTCGTTCACTGTTACATCCATTTCTAGATATATAGTTCAGTAATATTACATCTATTTCAAGACTCTTTCAACAGATGACTGGATAAATAAAATGTGATATGTACATAAAATAAAGCATTAGCATTAAATAGAACTGAAATCAACATGGTGCAGTATGAAGGAATCCTACGATGTGCTAAGCCAGTCGTGGTGCTGTCCAAAGGTTGCTGTGCCACTGACGACTTCTCCAACTAGGCCTGTGAGGATGCCGTGGGGCTTCCTAAAGTCTCAGTTGTTTGACATGGGGGGCCTCCATGCTTTTGTCACCTCCACACATTCCTGCTGGGTCTACTCTTCTCTCGGGAGAGCACTCCATTGTTTCTTTCCTGTTATATGCAGGGGAAATAATTTCCATCTTCTTTCTGCATCATCCCAGTTAACCTTTGAACACTTCCTATTTCATTAAAGTCTTTTTCAACAAGATGCTTAGAACTGAACGAAATGCTGAAGATGTTAAGACAGGAGCTTCCTTATGCCATGCTGCCTTTGCTGCTTGGTAGATGCGTGAGAGCTGTGTTGGTTTCTGCTGGCAGCCACAGCACACGGCTGATTTGAAGACTCATGCTGCCTCCACGAGAAAGGCTGTCTTCAACAGCATGATATTTAAGACCCCAGACAAACTGGCCTTGCTGTTTTTTTCAGCCTTGCATCTTTTACTATTCATTTGACTGACAAATGCTTGTGAAAGACAAAATCTTCTTGGCGTAGAGGTGAACAGGCTCTGGAAATATAGAAAGCAAAAAGGCTTCCCAAAAAGCAGGCTCAGCTCAACAGGGGGCTTCCTCCCCAGCAGTTAGCTAGATCTCCATGTTTAGCCTCAACTGCATTTAGGTGGAACCTTGGTAGGGCACACATCATAGGACGCGGGGGCACGATAGACACAACAAGCAGGGCTGTTCCCTTAGCATCTTCTGTGGGTGATCCTCATTTCCCCTTCTTCCCTCAGTTGCTGGTCAGATGCAAGGGGTCCAGAGAATCTGGGTCCCTGAGCACTGTGGGGAAGCTGCTTTCAAACATCCCACTATGTTTTACTGGAACAAAAGAGAAAAGGCCCTTCTACTAGAATATGCCACCTTGGCTTTTAAATGTGTTTCTCTCCCTAATACAGTCCTATCCTTTGAAACTTTCAGTCTGCCAGAAGGTTCAGGTGACAGTCTAACAGCCCCACAAATAAAAGTAAAATTGCAACTGGGATAGTACTACAAGGAGTGCTCCACAGTGCCAGGAAAGCCTAGCACCGTGGAATTTGCCTTGGGAGGGCTGGGTAGAAGAAGACAGCCTGGAGTTCACGGGTCAAAATATCATTTCTCAAATGTCTCCCCAATCCCACCCTTGCAAAGGCTTAACTATCAGCTTGCTTTTCCTTCTTAGTTTCAGTGTACTCTGCTCTCCTTGTGTTCTCTGTCCTTCCATTTCTAGAAACCCTCCTTTCTGCTATCAAGAGGAGGTAAAATCATAGTAATCGAGGAACCCCACGCTGGCTAGCAAGTGGGCAATCACAAACAAATTTGTTACCTCAAGACAGAAAAGTGCGAACTCATGATTGTAAAGTGGCTCTGTCATTGAGGCAGGTGACACCTGGGAGCAGCCACGGTGCGCTCACACCCAGCACCCATCCTCGGGCCCAGCTCTCGGTGCTAATGTGCACCAACAAATACATGACACTGATTCTGTGCATTTAGGGATGTGAAAGAGGCAGCTTAGACTTGCAAAGGCTTTTTGTTGTCACAAAGCAAGGTTGCTCAGGAATTCACTGTGTGTCTAAAAACACCAGCATAAGGAACCCCTACCAGCCAACTAGCAGCAATTTGAGCATCAATAATAGGAAAAGAGTAGTAATAATTATGGTTAATTGGGAAGGGCTATGTCTGTGAAAAGATATAGGTTAATAGTAGTTTGCTACTCAGTAGAGAAAAGGTAATGTAAAATGTACAAAGTAGTTTTTATAGTGAAAGGCAAAAGTGATACAATATGCTTAATGCTTCACTTGATTTTGATAAATAAGGGAGAGTAGGTACAGCATAATTTTCCCAGTAAAATAATAATAGCCGATGTTTACTGGGGGTTGTTATATGCCAGGAATCGTGCAAAGTGCTATGCACCTGATAACTTCTGGAACTCCCACTTAGAAGGCTACATGGTTGGTGAGTAGATGCTATGATTTAGATCTGAAGTGCCACCCAACTCTCATGTGTGCACAGAGGGGGCTTGGGAGGGGCCTTGGTCGTGGGAGCACAGTAATTACCAGTGGCTTAGTCCAGACGCACTCCCAACTAGGTGTGATTTGGGGAGCTGCAGGCTGGCCAGAGAGGGCACGTCCCCTAGGCTGGGGTGGGGGAAGCATGTTCTTCGCCCTGGTCCTGCCCTTTGCTTGCCATTCCTCAGCTGCCATGGTGAGTTCTTGTCTTCTAATCAGCCCTTCTATCACATCACTGCTGCTGCGGAGCCAGCCAGCCAGGAACGGAGCCCTCTGAAATGGTAAGCCAAATGAAACCTGTCCTTCAGACTGCGGGGCTTGTGTGCTTTGACTCAGCAACAGGAAAGTGGCTGGTGCAGTGGAGGTGTGTGAACCTGAACCATGTCCATTTGGCCTTAGGGTTTGTGCTCTTAGCATGATGCTTGGTCAATTCCCATATGAATAAAGGCCTTTAGCATATTTTCTTTGATCAACTATTTTATAAGAAGTACATATCTGTACTTGCTTCTATCGCAGTGACAAAGAATAAAATAGGCAAGCATCTATAAGCCAGTTTATTCCCAAAATCACAAATCAGATGATGTTCAGAGTTCAGGCAGGGCAGGGCAGGGTAGCGCTGATGTTCGTAGACAGCCAGTCAAATAGAAGGAAAGTTCAACCCAGTGTTGCAAAATCATTAACTAGCCAAAGTCCTGGAGAGGTGTGCAAAGAACATGGACCCAATTGCACATCTCCTAGGAGATGAAACCCCTAGAAACCTGCACAAATTTAATAAAATAGGAGCAGATATTCATGCACTTTTAATAATGCTAACAGAGAAGCTCAATAAATTAAAATGACAGTGTAAAAGGCAAAGAAGTAGAAGACCTCCAATAAGATTTCCACATGTACAGTTTATAAGGAGGTCCCCAACATGCCAAATAGAAAATCTATGTTAAAGGAAGACCTAGAAATCATGTCCTAAAAATGTGTGGATGGACTTTACTCACCCTGAAGACCAGCTTTGCAGTTCTGTAGGGGACGTTAACCTCAGTTGGTCTGAGAAGTCATTATTTTACTTTGGCTATAACATATAATAACTGCAACCTGTAATACTGTCAAAACAATACAATGAAAACCCAAGGAAGAAACAAAGCTTGCATAACAATGACTCTAGAAAACAAAAAGTACAAGGACAAATATAATAAAGCGATGAACGAAATGATGTTTTTGGTGTAGGTTGTAGTGAATTTGAGTGCGTTGGGAAGCCTATTTTGTCTGCCCTTGAAGATGTCTGAAATGTTCAAAAAACCCAGACATTATGCAGGTAACAGCTGCTGCTGATGTCTCCCACGTAGGCCCACAGGCCCCTTTCTCATGCACCACAGCTGACTCCCGGCAGTCTGAACTGTGTCTTTGTAACTGGACTGTCCCTGGGCTTCTCACACCTACTCATATGAACACACAGCATAGGCTAGAAGACTACTGCAGTAACTGCCCCATATGCACCTCGGGACAGACACCCAGCCTCCCAGGCTCCTTGGCCATGATACTTCTGAGGCATGGCTTTCCATCCTTTTCCAAAACATCCTTGCAGGTATGTTATTGCTGGTAGTGGACTCATTTGCATACTTCTTAAGAGGCTGACTCTCTTCCCATGTGATTTGTTCATTCCCCAGAGATGTCTCTGGTGTCCCACAATATACTGCACGCAAAACAAAGCTGCTGGAGAAAACCTGACTGAGATGCACATTAGCAGTTGTGGTTTCTTTAAGGATACTTAGTCAAATTTGTTAGCAACACCCACATTACTGAAAGAACATTAGTTTTTTAAAATTATCTATAGCCTAATCGACTATTTTATTAATGGAGCACTATGCGAAGCACAAGTATTTGGCCCAGGGAGATAGTTCAGTAGAAGAAGCACTTGCCTGGCCAGTGCAGGGTCCTGAGTTCAATCCCCCATACCACAAAAATAAAAAAATAATGATAAAAATAAATATGTAGGTTTAAAAAATGTAGGTTTAGAAAAACAGCACAAGCATTTGTGATTGTTTGTAACCAGACACAAAAATCCCTTGGACATTAAAGACTGTATCAACAACTGATTGAACAACTACCAATCCACTGTCCAGAACAGCCCAAACATGAGGGTTTCACTCCTCCAGGGAGCATTAGCTGTTTCCTTCTTTCTGCTCTCACAGCATTTGACTTATAACTCTTGAGCAGTACATAGTTCATCTGCTTGGGCAGCAGTGCCTCCAGGGTTACAGCCTGAGTCGCTATGAGGCAAAGACTAAGCCTCGCCCACTTGGGTCAGCACCAGACAACATCCTTGCCCTGGAAAATTTTGGACAGGGATATTTAGTTGCTGAAAACACAAGTAAAATTAATGAAAAAAGGGACATCTGTCCTCTCCAATAGATTATGCTATGCAGCCTTATGGACTGAAATCATTTATTGTCAAAACCATCCGTGCACAATGCAGGGCAGGGGCAGACAGTTAGGGTGTCATGTTCCGAGTTAAATGAGCAAGCGAAGAAATGTCTGAGAGAGTGGAGGAAACCATATGGTAGGCTTCAGATCGTTTGTGTGGAATGATTGCCAAATCCAGCTTAGTTTTATTTAGTTTTGTTTATAATGTTGGATTCATCAAATAATATACTTTTAAACAACAACTTATGTCATGATAACTTGGGCTAATAGTTTCAGCTCTGCAATGTAATTTCAACTCTTAAATTTGTCACTCAGAAAATGTTTCCTTAGCTTTGTGCCACTCATGCATGTGATCCGCCTATCACGGTGTCACAGAAACTAGGACTCCTGCCAGTTCAGCTTAGGCATGTTTAGGGGTGCAGTTGTACAACCACCTAGGCCAGTGGCTCAAAACCCTCAGCTCCTGGGTTCAACCCGGCTTACAGCTTGTTTTTATAAATAAAGTTTTATTGGAACACAACCACAGTTATTCTGCGTTGTTTCTCGCTGCTTTCAGACTACAGTGTGGGAGAGTCTATGATGGCACAATTGAGCACAGGATTTATGACATAGACTAGATCTCTGCAGAGTTTAAAATATTTACTGTCTCATCCTTTACAGAGAATTTTTGCTGAATCTTTGATCTTGTATATATACCTGATGTTTTGAAATATATGTTCATTGTGGAATGCTAAGCGAAGCTAATTAGCATATGAATTACATCACATCATTTATTTCTGGTGAGAACACTTAACATTTACTCTTGCAAATGTTCGAGTAGAAACTATACTTGAGAATTGCACTACTTGTACAACTGATCTCTTGAAGCTGCTCCTCTTGTGTAACTGAGATTTTGTATCCTTCGACTATGCCCTCCCGTTCCCGCCTGCTGCCAGCCACTCCTAGCCCCGGTGGAGGGTCACCATTTCACTGTGTGCTTTGAAGGCTGGCACCTGTAGATTTCACTTGTAAGTGCATGTATCTGTCAGTGCTTCCTGGAAAAACAGGAATGTCTAAAAATATAAATGGATTTACAAGATAGACTTACCAGGGCTGCCCAAGAGTCGGGTAGGGAAGAGTTCTGGGGTCTGACCACACAGCCAGAGATCTGAAGCATCCGGCTGGAGGCCTGGAACTCTCTGGAGTGTGTGCATGAGTCTGCACCAGGAGGCCAATGGGTCTACTCTGGAAGGCTGAAGAGTCAGTGCTGGACGCTAGGAGATGGCATCCAAGGTAAAGACTGGGGTTCCTCCTAGCAGGCAGAAGTGAGCTTTCCTTCTTTACGTCTCTTTTGTTCCACTTTGATAAGAAGCCTACTGGGTGCTGCTCACACCCAGATGGATCCCCTGACTTCGGTCCGTCCCTCCCGCCACACCCAGAGCTGTGCTTCTCCAGTTTAATCTGGCATTTCTTACCCAAGCTGGCAAGATCAGTTAACTATCCCAGTGAGGTTATGTGGGATTTGACTTTCTGTGCCAGGTATGTTTTACTTACCATAATGTGCCCAGGTTCCTGCATGTTGTCACAGACAACAGGATTTCTTTCTTTTAAAAGGCTGAGCAGCGTCTGCTTGTACCACCGCACACCACCCACCACATCGCCCCACATTTCAGTGAGCCACTCGTCCTCGGGGCAGCACTTCGGCTGCTTCCATGCCTTAACTGTCATGAAAAAAGCTGCAGTGAACACAGAGGCAAGGGTGGCACCCCGATTTCGCTTCCTCTTAGGATGTACCCAATAGCGCACTGCTGGATAGTATGATAGTTCTGCAGGTTTTGAGGAAACTCCATATTGTGTTACACAGTCACTGCATTAATTTACATTGCTGTCAGTAGTGTACACAGGAGCTCTCTTCTCTCCATCCTTGCCAACACTTTTTATCTTTCATATTTTTGATAAAAGCCACTGTAGCAGGTATGAAATGTTTATCTTCTTGTGGTTTTAATTTACATTTCCCTGGTAATTAGTAATGTTGAACATTGCTCACATCTCTGTTGGCCCTATTGAGAAACATTTAACATAATACTAGATGTCCTCACCAAAATACTACACAAGAGAAAGACGTGGAAGATGTGGAAATCAGAAATGAGAATTTAAGTGATTTTTGTTTACAAATGACATAGTCATTATGTGAAAACACACACACACACAATGTGTATGTATGTGTGTGTGTCATCACTAATTCTCTTTCTGAATCTAGGCTAAGTCCTCAGGCA
>PVKA01020439.1:0-40366 GCA_004027165.1 Ctenomys sociabilis | reverse complement strand
GGCTAAGGACTAGGGCATTGCTTCCGTGTACCTGGACCTATCGGCTGTGCCCACGTGGCACTCCGGGGTTGGACGCCCACTGGTTCAAAAGCCATGAGCGGGCTTCCCCTGAGAGAGACTAGGAGCAGGTAGACAGCAGTGAGACTAGAAGGAGGAAGCAAGAAAGCTAGCTAGCAGGAGAAGTAGTATTGTATAGGGGGTCCTGAATAAACCGTGGAAAGAAGAGCTGGTTGTCGCGTCTTCCTTGCCGGCCGAGGTTACGCGCGACAAGAGATAGTAGTTTGTGTTCACTTAAGTAATTATGCACATTCCTTAGCTGCCTTTAGCCCTCAATAAATGTGAGATGCTTCTGAGGCTCTGGGCTCACTTGGAGAGAGACTCATCTCAGTGAGACCTCTGAAGCTGCATTCATCAAGTCTTCTCATCGTTTCTTTCAGCACCGACCCATAACATACAACAAACCATGTTTTCTGAATGTACTTGGCGAAATGTCTGTCCTCCTGTGTATTTCTGGGCTTTTCTTCTTTCTAGCTGCCTCCTGTGCAGCTCCTCTCCTTACGTATTTAGTAAAACATTCGTGCAATGTCATTCCAGAGGAGTCAAAGTGATACTCTAGCATGGTGAACACTGGCCAGTACGTTCAGGGCAAGCAGTTTTGAAGGGCTACACTGAGACAGAGCTGACTGAATGTGCTGGAAAATAGAACGAAACTCCTGCTCCTTTTTGTTGCTATGAACTAGATCCCAACAAAGCTTGAATTCCTGAGCCAATAAGCCACTGGGTTGTGCAAGGGCCTCGTCGAATGGATCCATGTGTACACTGACCTGGGCCTCGTGACTAACAGAAAATGCAGGCTTTCCTGAGCAGAAGTCTCCTCTGGCTCCCAGCTTCTCACGGCTCTCAGAGCTCTTCCCAGGGGAGGTGATGAGCTTGTCTCTTGCACTGCTGTGTGCACAGTGACTCGGAAATTCTTCCCAGGCACAAACCCCAGGTACCCACTTTCACTCCTCTTGGCCCCTCCTTGGTCTTCCTTTTTGTATCTCTCTGCGAAAGACTCCTCCTCCAGCTCCTCTGCTTTCCTTTGCTTTTCCATCCCTACATACACCAGGCCCTCCCACTTGCCTGACTTCTCATCCTCCTGGTTTTTTTCTTACATCAGCTATGACTTTTGACATGAATTTGGGTTCATCATCAAACTCAGATTCTTCCCTTCCCTTAGTTTTGTCCTTATCTTGATCATCCATCTCCTCCTTTGTGGAAGTCTGCCGTCTTCTTCTCAAAGTCCTCATGGAGCCTACACCTTCTGGGTGACTGACTGTCCCTACGGGGCTTCCCACTGTCAATCTGAGAAGCAAATGAATCTGATTTCACTTTTGCATCCGTGTCAGAGAAGCTCCTTTTCTCCTTCACTTTTTTTAATCAAAATTTGTCTGTTTGTGATCCTCACCATTCTCTGTCTTCTGGTCTTCTAGATACCTCTTAGTAAAGGCTGCTTCTCCTGCAGTAGCACTCTCTTCCTCCTGAGATGGGCCACAAGCGGAGCCAGTGGCTGGTGGACTCTTACCCACAGGGATTTTTTTGGATAGACTCAAAGATCCAGAGCCATGGTCGAACTAACTTTGATGGCTCCCAGACTGGTAGCCAGCACCACTTGGCAGAGATGAGCCCATCTAGGATGTGCTGGAAAGTGGAGGACTAGGTTTTGGCACAGGGCTAGGGTGGGGTGACCGCCGCCTCACCACCACAGACTGAAGAGGGCTCTTGAGAGCTGGGCTGCGCTCCCAGGGACTCAGGTCAGGAACTGCAGAGGCTCGTGATGCCGAACCAGTGCTGTAGGTGGTAGCATCTGGCCACGGCTTTGAACTCTCAGATGCTTTTGTGTCTTGAGAGGTGCCCCAGCGAAGGTCTGATCCTTGGCCTCATCTCCCCGGTTATCCCCAGCATCTCGAGATGGCCACCTATCCTTAGAAGAGGACTTTTTCCTCCTTTGCAGACTTGTGCTTAGAAGATTCATCTCGGCTGTGGTTGAAGGAAGAACGAGAGGATGAGGAGCGCCTTGACCTGTCAGAAGATGGCTCACCAAGTTCCTAGAATGGCTCCTGGGCCTCGGTGAAAGAGACCTTCTCTTTGGGGACTGGGATCCAGAGTGGCCCCGACGAGGACTATGCATTTGCAGATAGGTCTGCCAATTAGAGCAGTAGTTTCCTTAGCCTCCACGGTTACACTGGCCTCATAGGAAGAAGTCTCTGATGCTCCCACAGAAATAACAGGGCTTCCAATAGCCTCTGTTGTGACCTCGGAAATCTCAATTCTGATATACTCTGGGGTGATTCCTTTCTATTGTGAGCTGGAGAATACGACCTGAAAGGAGACCTAAAACTCAGCCTGCGCTTCCCTGATCAAAGACAGATCGGCTTCTGGATCCTGATTTTGAAAATGAATGAGAACGAGATCTTCATGCCAATTTTGAGCAAGAGGAGCGAGACACAGACTTGGATTTGTTTGTTTTTGATACCTTTGAAGAAAGGTTCACTCTCTAATTCTACCTTGTCAGAACAATGATTCAGTGTGCATTGGATGTAGACACTTCTGGGGAAGAACACTGGCTGTGCCACTGGCCTGTCCAATTTACTAACCCAGGATATAATTTTAGGCCTACTGCACCACCCTCACAGGCAACCTCACAATGGACGACCACAGAAAAGATCTCTTAGAAACAACTAGGATCCAGGAATAAATAATTCAATATCTGCAAGACAATGCAAAGATGAACAACATAAAATTAATAAGCATCAGTGAGAAAGAAAGAGCCAATACAAATAATACAAAAAGAAAATGGGCAGAAGTAATAGCAGAACACTCCCCAAACATGGGGAAACAATCTGACATTCAGGTAACTGAAGCGTACAGAACTCTAAATAATATTAACCCAGTGAAAACCACTCCCAGACATATAATAATCAACATCCTAGAAATGCATCACAAAAAACAGTATACTAAAAGCTTCTAAAGGAAAGAAACAGATTGCAATTAAAGGAAAACACACCAGGATAACGGCAGATTTCTCTTCACAAGTCATCAAGTCCAGAACAGCATGAAGCAAAGTACAAGTCTTGCAAGAGAACAAATTCCAACCCAGACTGATAGACCCTGCAAAGCTCTCTTTCTTGGATAATGGAGAAGTGAAATATTTCCATGACAAAGAACAACTAAAGAATGTCATGATGTCAAAGCCAATCCTACACAGACTACTAAAAGATATTCTAGAGAGGGAGCAAAATGACCACAACTCCATGAATGAGAACAGAAAGAATCCACTATATAGGACAAACTATTAAATACAGGAGAAAAAGATATACAAAAGCAAGTTTTCATTTATTCTTTTGTATACAGCAGCAAAATATTTCCATCAGCACACTCTACGAATGGACTTCTCCTGCACCGTGGGTCATGATTCTGTCTGGGTCTACAGGGCGGATATCAAGGAAATAGCTGTAGCTCAGTCCCACAAGTGACACCTGGCCACCAGTAAGCGTCACGGACACTGTTCTCGCCCACAACATACTAGAACTTCGTGCAATATTCTATCCCCAAACTGTTAGAAGAGTGGGTCATATATTTGCCATTCCAGTATTTATGTTATGTTTTATTCTTAGTAATTCTTTACTATCATGAAAACTTTGTCTTAGTTGATATTTTTGTGTATATTAACCTATTCAAATACTATGTGAGTACTCTGAATTGATCACAGATTCATACGTCTGATGCACAACATTCTGGCCTCTTAGACGGACTTAGGATTTAATTTTAATTTTGGAATATTGCTTTGAAATATTTAATTTTGAATCAAGTAATATTTAATTAATTTTCTGGACATTAAGTTTTGTTTTATGATTTATTCTGTATCTTTGGCTTACAACCTACTTACAAGACATAGAATGATATTTTCTCCTAGTATTAGAAACTTTAAAAAGTGTATTTCCACTTTCCATTGACTTTATATTACTTCTTACTTGTCTTTTACACACACACACACACACACACAAAAAAAAATATGTACATAACCTGACATAAGATTGATACTGTTTTGTGGAAATCTTCAATGACCTTTTAAATGGGTTCAACTAATGTAATTAAATTTTACATAGTCCTGCATAACTACCATTTTGAGAGCTCTTTATTCCTTATCCTTATCCAGGACCATCCAGCAACTTCTCTTGCCTTCTGGATTATGCTTTTTGTTATTTTCTGTATGCTCCATCTGGAGGTATTAGACTAGTTGAATTTGTATAACTAGAAAATATCTCACTTTTAATTTTCAAAGGTATGCTTGTTGAGTGTGAAAATCAATGAGGACAGATCTTTTTTTCAGTCCTTTAAATTGATGAGTCTAGTTTCTTACCCCCTTGTTCTTTTCTTTTCCTAATGCGGCATAAGATGCTACGTAATTTTGCTTCTGCATAGCTAATTTTTTTATGTATATGCTTTAATAATTTTTTTCTTTACAGTTAGTTTTGGATAATTTCCTTTTGTGTATCTTGGTCTGATTTTATTCATATTTCTTGTGTAAAAAGTTCATTTTTCTTGGAAATGTGGTGCTATAATTTCAACTAAATTTAGCAATTTTAAATCTTTAACTATTTATTGCCTACCTCTTTCTACTTTGAGAATTCTAATTATATGAATATAAGTTACTTGATTTTGGCAGAGTGAGCTCTGCCAAAACATGACTGATATGTAAATTATTTCTTCTTCATTTTTGTTTTAGATAATTTGTTATATTCATTTAAGTTTATAAATAATTTATTTACATGTGCAATTTATTATTAATATCATGTTATGTATTCATTTCAGAAATATTCCTCTAAAATGCATTCTGTCTACATCTTATATCTTTCACATTTTAATATTTGTCTACAATTTTATTATCTTATATAATTATCAATTTTCAATAAAAAATTCAAAGAATCAAAATAAAACTGTGGTCAGTAGGACCTCTAATCCTAGTTTTTTGAGAAATCTCTATACCAATTTCAGCAGTGATTTTATCACTCGTAGTGGATAAATAACTGGTGGTCAACTTGTCACAGCTAGCTAAATTGAACTAGCCTGCGCTGGGTGTAGGAGGCCCACCTGAGGGCTGGTGCTAGCAGCACAGAGGACAGGAGAAGCTGTTGGAACACCATTAGGGATGCTGTCTGGAGAGGCTGTTGGAGCTGTTGCAAGCTGCTAGTTCTCGTGGCCTGTTGGCTGGAGGACCTCGCCACGCTGGCTTTCCCAGTGAACTGTGGAGGAGCTTTCACCCTCGTCTTGAGCACTGTTTCCTAGTTCCGGAGGGGAAGATGGTGCACCATTCAGCCTTATGGAGAAGCTTATCACGCTGGCTTTTCTGATGGGAACTCAGCTTTCCTCATTGCTCGAGGAGCTTAGGCCTTCACTGTTGCTGAGGATGGCTGTGGTGCCTTTTGGAGTGATCTGTTGCTTACCTTGAGCATTGCTTCCTAGCTCCAGTTCAGACCCCTCAGCTTCTTAGCACAGATCCTTCAGCCCACTGGCATAGACTGTATAGCTTCCACAACTGACCTTTGGGCCTTTCCTGTACTTCTTGTATATGATTCTTGGATGATTCATTATAAAATAACATTATAAAATGTGTCCTGTACTATACTGTTTGCCTTGCAAAGACTCCAAACCACAACACCAGTGTATACTCCCACCAGCACTCCAGATGGATTCCTTTTCCCCACAGCCTTCCAAGCATTTGTTATTAGTTGATTTCTCTTTTTTATGTATTTGGTACAGGGTCTCACTATGCAGATCAGACTCATAATGATCCTCCTGTTTTCAATCTCCCAAGTGCTTGGGTTACAGGTGCACAGCACTATGCCCAGCCAGTCACCAGCTCAGTGCACCTGGGGGCAGGCCCGGTATGGCCACTGTGCTTTCCTAGGCAGGCACTTAGTCTGCTGAGCCATCTCACCTGCCGTTGTTGGTTGATTTCTTGATGATAGCTATTCTTTCTGGGGTGAAATGGAATCACAGTGTTGTTTTAATTGCATTTGCATATCTCTAATGACCAGTGATGTTGAACTTTATTTATTTTTTCTTTATTTATTTGCCATTTCTATTTTTTCATCTGGGAAGTGTGTATTAGTCTCAGATGCCCAATTTTGGATGGGGTCTTTGAATTTTGGGGCCCATTTTTTTTTCACTTCTTTATATGTTCTAGATGTAAGTCCTTTGTATGAAGGACAGTTGGCTAATTTTTTTTTCCATTTGTGGATTTTATTTTTACTATGTTAGTAATTCCTTTTGATGTACAAATATTTTTTAGTGAGATTAGATTCCAGGTCTTGGTTCTTTGAAGTATTTCCCAAGTACTTTGGTTTTGTTCATGAACTCTGCCTACTTCTATATCTTCAAAGTTTCTATCTACTTTCTCCTCCAGTAGATTTAATGTTTCTGTTTTAATGTTTAGATTGCTCACCTGTTTGGACTGTAGTGCATAGTGATAAACATGGGGGCAGTTTTAGTCTTGGGCATGTAAAGAGCCAGTCTCCCCACCACCATTTATTAAACAGGCTGAGTCTTCCAGTGAACACATTTGGCCCTTTTGTGAAAGAGAAGGTGTCTGAATGCGTTTTTAGTTGTGTGTACATCCTCTAATCTGTTCCACTCATACTGAGGTCCATTTTTTTTTTTTACCAGAAAATGCTGATTTTCTCACAGTAGTTTGTTGTATAATTCCAATTCGGAGTGTGTGATGTCTCCTGCCTTGCCTTTGTTGCCCATGATTGCTTTTTCTGAGTACTGTAATTTTCAATGCATAGATCTTGTACTGCCTTTGTTAGTTTGATTCCTAAGTACTCTACATTTTGGATGCTTTACAAAGGATGTAGTTTCCCTAATTTGGCTTTCAGTTAGTTGTTGCTTGTACACAGGAATGCTATTGATGTTTGAGTGCTAATTTTATATTTCTCCAGAAGAATTGGAAATATCATAGCATGTGGTATATGTGTCCCCATGTTTATAGCAGCACAATTTGGAATAGCTAAATCTTGAAAACAACCCAAATGCTCACCAACTGAGGAATGGATTAAAAAAAGATGCAGTATTTTTATACAATAGCATAAAGTAAGATAAATTCAAAGCTTTTATACATTAAATGGATGGAGCCAGAGATCATATTCATAAGTGAAATAAATCAGAATTGCAGGTGTAAGCATAGTTTTGTCTTCCTAGTACAAGAAACTGAAAGAGTAAATAAAATCCAAAAGGTACAATAGATATTGTGAAAGGGAAATAAATACTCAAAAATAAATAACTGGGACAGAGGAAAGGACAAAAGAAAGAAGATATAGATAGATATAGAGAATATATGTTGCATTTTAAAGTAGAATAAATCAATAACAAATAAACATAAAGTATTTTTACTGGAATAGTGACTTTTGAATAAAATACTTTAAAACATAACTATAGGGTGAGAAGATAATGGTATTCAGTGTGTTGACTAGTATTCTCTTATAATTTTGGTGTGAAATTTTGTTTTACTTTTTTATAAAAGTTCATAGGATGTGAGTGGTTCAGGGAACAGGGACTTCCCCAGTGCCTCAAAATCCTGTGATAACTTTTTCTCTAAGACTGTCCCTTTTGCTTCATTCCTTCTGTTATTTTTAGGAAATGTGATATGCATAACCATGGTTTTTATTTTCACTTCTAATCTCTCTAGCCACAATGCTGTCACCAGGCCAACAAGGAGATGGCAACAATGTTACATACTCATCCTGAGTTCTTCTAGTGGCTTTCCACACCTGTCCGGGCTAATGTCATCATATTAGCTTCCTCTTTCCCTCTTCACCAAATACTGACTCATCAAAGATCCTGACCACTTCACTGTATTTCCAATGCAGCTCACACACTCAGACTCATTCATCATTGATGATGCCTGTATTATAAAGCCCAGAGATTTCCTTTAAAATAGCCATTTTTCCCCAAATTCTTCCATTGATTCTCAACAGTAGTAAAAATGATGCCTCTGCTTCTTGTCATTGTCCATCTAATTCTCACTGGACTTTGCTCCAAATTGGAGGTGTAACATGGGGTTCTCTCTCCCTGAAACTCCACCCTGGTGACATTTACATGTGCTTTGAAGTAGATATCCATCCTCTGGACATCAAGTGTAGGAGATTTAAGATTGTGAAGAGGTGCAGGGATATAATGTAGCAGTGCAAATGTGCAAATGCCTGCTTGGCAAGCAAAGGTTCCAAGTTCAATCTCTGGTTCATATATTCATTAAGAACTCACACTGGGAAGAAATCCTATGTATGTAAGTAATGTGGGCAGGTATTTATTACGCACACTTACTGTAAATGACATGAAAGAATCATACTGGGAAGAGAGGCTATGTACATAAGTAATGTGGTAAAGGTTTTTATCAGACACGGTAGTTTTCAAATACATGAAAGAACTCTCACTGGAAGGGCCAGGGAGATGGCTCAGTACAATAAGCATTTCCCTGGCAAGCACAAGGGCCTGAGTCCAATCACCGGTTAAAAAAAAAATCTCACACTGGGGAGAAATTTTATATATTTAATCAGTGTTTCAAACTTTTTGATCTTTGTCAAACTTATATGATCTTTGTCAAAGACATGAAAGAGTTCATACAAGAGAAAAACCCCACATATGTAAGCAATGTGAAAAAGCATTTAGTACACATAGTAACTGTAAAAAAATGAAAGAACTCACACAGGGGAGAAACCATGTATTTAAGCAATGTAGGAAGGCTTTCAAACATTAAGGAACTGTCATAATCATGAACGAATTCACATTAGAGAGAAATCCTGTACTTGTGAGCCACATGAGTAAACTTTCAGCTGACAAAATCATTGTCAAATACATAAAATAACTCACTAAGGAGAAACCCAATGTATGTAAGAAATATGGGAAAGTATTAATCACAAAAGCTAATTATAGTACATATGAACATACTCACACTGAGAAATCTTATGTATACAGTGTATGTGGAATAGCTTTCCCAACACAGAGTAATTTTGAAAATCATAAAAGAACTCACAGTGCTTAGAAATTATTGTTGTAACATGTTAGAAAGCTTTCAACACATAGTAATTGAGAAATACATAAAACACATTGGAGATAAATTTTATTAATGAAAGAAATGTTGGGATGCCTTCTTTATACAACGTTGTCGTCAACTACACGAAAACAGTCACTCTGAACAATATGTGGCAATCATGCCAAGAAAGGCATAGAAGACTTGAGTTTTTCTCATAAGCAGAATAGACATTAAATATATAAGAAAGGTTTAAAAACGTGTCAAAGTGTGGTAAAATCCAATGACATGGAAATATAAGTGACCAGAAGATGAGAATTATGGAATTTCTGATGTGGACAATGAGCTTTCTTTCACAAGGTTTTTCCATGATTCTCTGTTCTTTTGTAGTAGAAATCATGGTCATGACTGGGAGTGTAGAAAAGTAAAGGCTTATTCCCAGAGGAGGCAAGAAAATGTGGGCCCTCACAGACCTATTTACCAGTCTCTGATATCCTACACAAGTGTATTTATCTCCTAAAGTCTACTCCTAATCCAGGCTGTGCTCACACCATGACCTAAAATAATCCAAAGATCAATGGGAAGAAAGATTTATACTAATAGTACTTGGAGAGGATATCGTGTCTGCATCTTGTACTATGAATAACCACTAAGATGACAACAATATGCAATGTATTGTTATTGAAATTGTACTATTAATCAGTTTTGAAACTTCCTCATTGCCATTTGTTCCTCAATAAAATTACTTTAAAAAATAATCCAAAGAGTGGCAATCAGAATTTAGCAATCAATCAAGAGTAAATACAAGTGCGCCACCGGTGAGAGCACCCGAGAATCCTGCAAATCCCCAAAGCCCCCGCCCCCAAGCCCACCGAGCAAGTGAGAACTTCTGAACTTTCTCAGCCACCATCCAACCCAGCCCGGCCCAGTGAGGGCATGGGAGAGCTTCGGGGCTCCCTGGTGTTCCCTGGGCCAAGGGCACAAGAGAGGGGAACCACAGGCTCATTGTTGTGCCAGAAGGGCTGCAGTAAAAAGGAGCTGAACACAACAGCTAGATCCATGCCAGGCATAACTGGATAAACTCAAACTTAATGGATCTGCACCTAATCTCACTACTTGCTAAGGTTATAACTGAACCAAAGCTCTACACTAAAGCTCAGAGGTTGGAGCTATACAAAATGACAAAGAAAAGGAGCAAAATAAAAATTTCAGTTCATGAAAAGTGCAGAGTACATGAGCTCAGCTGAAATAAATAAAATAACAGCACCAGAAGCAAGGAAACAATAAGACAAAGATATAGAGGAAATCAGACCAGAATTAAGGCCTGAAATAAAAAAAAAGGAAATTTCTGAATTCATAGCATCAGAAGTAAAGAATCTAATGCAGAAACATATGGAGGAAACCCAATTTGGAAAAAACTCTACAGTGAAAGAATTGATAGCTACCTCTAAAGAAGACATTGATTAAAAAAAAAAATAGACGAGATGAGAAATATGAGAGATTCGCAGAATGAGCAATACAGGAAAGAAATAGCATGAAGCAGAGTCAAAGAGATATAGAAGTAGTTAAAATCTCAAACACAAGTTTACAAAACCATTTGATTGAAAGCAAAAACAGAGTATCAGAGTTTGAAGACGCTGGTGCAGCTAGTGAAAAGGTGAGAAAGGATCTCTTAAAAACAACTAGGATGCAGGAAAAAATGATGCATCACCTGCAAGACAATGCTAAGATGAACAATGTGAAACAAATAGGCATCGATGAGAAAGAAGGAGTCGATACAAATAAGAAGAATATGGGAAGAAGTAATAGCAGAAAACTTCTCAAATGTGAGGAAAAAAATCTAGCATTCAGGTAAACAAAGCATACAGAACACCAAATAACTTCAATCCAAATAAAATCACACCGAGACATATGATAGTCAAGATCCCAGAAATCCACCACAATAATAATATACTAAAAACCGCTACAGAAAAGAAGCAGATTACGTATTCTGAAGACCCATCAGAATTACAGCCGACTTCACAAACCATGCAGGCAAGAGCATGGAGCAGAGAACTTCAAGTCCTCTATAAAAACAAATTCCAGCCCAGACTACTATACCGTGCAAAACTCTCTTGCAAGTTTGATGGAGAAGTGAAATACTTCCATGACAAAGAACAATTAAAGAATTTCATGATGACAAAGCCATCCCTACACAGGCTACTGAAAGACATTCTAGAGAGAGAATAAAATGATGAAAACTCTATGAGTGAGAACAGAAGGAACCCACTAAATAGGGCAAACAATTAAACACATTATAAAAAAGAGTAAACAGCAGGTAAATAACATGACAAGGTATATAAAGTAGTCATATTAATATAATGACCTGTGAATGACTCAAGTCAATAACTTCTCTGGATAACCCGCTTCTATTGTAGACTGATGATCTGTGATGTATATATATATATATATATATATATATATAGCCATCCATGTTTTGAAAATCTGTAACATATGCATCGTTGTATGTTACACTTTTTATGTCATTTTTCTCTTTCTTTTTCCTATTTTTCTTTTTTTTAATTTATTTTATTGAAGAACAAATAACAATGAGACAGTTTCAAGAAAAATTAACAGGACAGATTTGATAAATTAATACATTGCAAACTTTTTGTAATGCTTTGGTATACAAGGTGCATACATGATATTATACTTACAGACATTATTATAGCAGATGTCTCTAATCAGTGAATTAAGAGAGTGTAACTGTTTACTTATCTTATTTTTATAACTAATTATATCACAGATTCAATAATTAATACCTTCTACCTTGTTATCTCCCTAGTGTTTGTCCATAGGACTAGAAGCCGACATAATATCTTGCCCAACCACCATTAGTGCAAATCGTGCTTCTCACAGAATTATGCAGAATTCAGTTATGCTAACTGCACTGTTCATACACACACATCATGATTCTTCCTTTGTGTAACCATTTTTTTTGTCTAGTCCTGTCAAAGACGGGCACTCCATGTCATTCAACCAATTTAGGTGACCAAGCTTGGCGACACAATCCAACATAGTCCAACATTCCACAATAATAGTGAGTTATCTAAAGAAGTTGTTGACTGTAGCCATTTACAGCTCAACTTATTATGGCCCCGTGTTATATACCTCATTTTTATACTTTTCTGCTGGATGGTTAAGACCGAGATAGGGCAAGACCTATATACCAAAACATGTTTCTGATGAGATCAGTGAAGACATCTCAGGGTTTATCATAGAATCTTGTACCTTACTCTGTAGATCCTTTGTCTGTGTTATCCATGTGGATGAGTCACGGCCAATGCGGGACCAGTTTGCTCTCTATGAGAGCCTGAGAGAAAGATTTCTCCTCAAGTGACTCTCCCCAGGCACACTATAGATCATCAGTTTCTTTCCTCTGTGGCTCCATAATCTCCATGATCAGAAAATCTGAGGCACAACTGAGTTTCATGATGTCACAGTACAGGTTCACCTGTGCCTTGAGTCTTCGCTGACCTTAAAAGGCTAGGGACAAAATGTTGGCTGGCCTTGCGGCTCTTTGATTTCTCCGATTTTGATCTGTGAACTGAGGTTGTTAATCAGAAGAAAAGCTGATTAGTACCCTGCAGCATATGCTGTTCAGTTTGCCCTAACTATCTGACTCAATTGTCTTTAGTTGTTGTTGTGCATTTCTATTTGTATTTCTTCTTTTGTTTCTTATACTAGGGAGACTATACGATATTTGCACATGTGTGTCTGGTTTATTTCACTTACAACTATATGTTCAAGTGGCATCCACTTCAGTATAAATGCTTCAAGTTTATCATTCTTTATAGCTGAGTAATACTCCATTATATAGAAATACCACATCTTTTTCATCCATTCCTCATCTGACGGACATCTTGGTTGTTTACGAGATTATGCTATCACAAATTCTGCTTCTATAAACATAGGTACACATATATCACTATGATATGATGTTTTCAGTTCCTCCAGGAAAATTCCCAGTATGGAGATAGCTGGCTTGAATGGGATTTCTAGTCCTACTCTTTTGAGGAGTCTCCACATTGATCTCCACAATGGTTGTACCAGTCTACATTCCCACCAGCAGTGGAGAACTGTTCCCCTTTCCCCACAACCTCTCCAACATTTGTTGTTGGTTGACTTCCTTAGAGCCATTCTTTCTGGAGTGAGATGGTATCTGTGTTGTTTGTATTTGCATTTCACAAATGGCTAGTGATGCAGAATATTTTTCCATATATTTATTCGTTTCTTTAATTTCATCCTCTGAGAACTGTGTATTCATCTCAGATGCCCATTTCTGGATTGGGTCTTTAAATTTGAGAGCCCTGTTATATCTTAGTTCTTTATATATTCTAGACAACAGACCTTTGTCTGATTGCTTATTAGTTAGGATTTTTTCAAAATTTGTGGGTTGTCTTTTCACTCTGTTGACAATTTCTTTTGACATACAGAAGCTCCTTAAGAAGAGTTGATCCCAGTTGCTGATTCTTTCAAGTGCTTCCCATGCGAATCCATGTTTGTTCATGAAATCTTTTCCTACCCCTATGTCTTCAAGAGTTCCTCCTACTTTCTCTTCCAGGAGATTGAGTGTTTCTTGTTTTAGTGTTTAGATCTTTAATCCATTTTGACTGTATCTTAGTGCATGATGGAGCTGGGTCAAGTTTTAGTTTTTGGCATGTAGAGAGCCAGTTTTTCCAGCACCATTTGTTAAAGAGGCTATCTTTCTTCCAGTAAGTATGATTGGCCCCTTTGTCAAAGATCATTGGCTGAGTGTAATCATAGATGCCTCTGAGTCTTCTAATCTATTCCGTTAATCTTCAGGTTTATTTTGTTGCCAATACCATGTTGATTTTATGACAGTGGCATTGTAGTATATTTTCTAGTCAGGAACTGTGATGCCTCCTGCCTTATCATTATTGGCCAAGATTGCCTTTGCTATTCTATATCTTTTGTGCTTCTAAATAATATTAGGTACAATTTTTCTAGGTCTGGGAGGTATGTTGGTGACAGTTTCATTGGGATTGCATTAAATCTGTACAGCAATTTTGGCAATATGGCCATTTTCACGATGTTGGTTCTTCCTATCCAGGAGCATGGAATATCTTTCCATTTTCTGAAATCCTATAATTTCTTTTCTTAGGGTGTTGTAATTTTCTGTGAAAAAATCTTTGTCTTCCTTGGTTAAGTGAATTCCAACATATTCCATTAACCGCGGTGCTATTGTAAAAGGTATGGTTTCTATTGTTTCCCTTTTAGTGTGCTTGTTATCTGTGTAGAGGAATGCTATTGACTTTTGAGTATTGACTTTGTATCCTGCTAGGATACTGAATTTCTGTATCAGTTCTAGTAGTTTCTTGGTGGAATTTTTGGTGTCTTCCAAATAAAATATCATGTCATCTGCAGATAGTGATAATTTAACTTCTTCTTTACCCATTCTTATTTCTCCCTCTTTTCTAATGGCTGTTGCTAATGATTTCAAAACTATATTGAATAGGAGGGGTGATAGAGGACATCCTTGTCTTGTACCCGATTTAAGAGTAAAAGATTTCAGTTTTCCCCCATTTTGGATTATACTAGCTTCTGGGTTGTCATAGATGGCTTTTCCCAAGTTAAGGTAGAGTCCATCTATGCCAATTTTCTGTAGGACTTTGAACATGAATGAGTGTTGGACTTTGTCCTAAGCTTTCTCTGCATCAATTGAGATGATCATGTGGTTTTTAGATTTCAGTATATTATTATACTGTCTTACATTTATAGATTTTAGAATATTGAGCCGTCCTTGCATCCCTGGGAGGAATCCTACCTGGTCATGCTGTATGATCTTGATGATTTGCTGTATTCTATTTGCTAGGATCTTGCTGAGTATTTTTGCATCTATGTTCATGAGAAAGATTGGCCTGTAGTTCTCCTTTTTGGTTGTATCTTTCCCTAGTTTTGGAATCAGTATAATATTTGCCTACAGGAATGATTTCCTACAGGAAATCTTTCAACTTCATTGAAGAGTTTGAGGAGTGTAGGTATTATAAATTTCTTGTAGAATTCAGCTGTGAATCCATCAGGAGCTGGACTTTTCTTTGTCGATAGGACAAAGAAAGGCAAACAAAACCCAGATTGCAATTATGTTTTATATTCTGTTGGCTGTTATTGGCTTATTGAGAGTTGTTATATCTTCTTGGTTCAGTTTTGGTAATTTGTAACTTTGGGGGAAATCTGTCCATTTCATCTGTATCTTCTATTCTGTGAGCATAAAGATTCTCCAAGTAACTATTGACAATCTTCTGGATTTCCACTGGGTCTGTGGTGATTTCATCCTTTTCATTTCTTGTTGTTTGTATTTGAGTTTTTTCTTTCCTCTTTTTGATGACGTTGGCTAGAGGCTTATCAACTTTATTTAGTTTTTCAAAGAGCCAGCTCTTTGATTTGTGGATTCTTTGAACTGTTTTCTTCATCTCAATTAAATTAATATCTGCTCTAATCTTTATGATTTCTTCCCATCTTTGCAATCTGTTTGCTCTTCTTTTTCTAGATGTCGGAGGTGCAACATTAGGGTGTTTATTCCCATTCTGTTTTCCTAATGTGTGAGTTCATGGTTATGATTTTCCCTCTAAGAACTGCTTTCATCGCATACATTCTGGTAAGTTGTGCTTTAATTTTCATTGAATTGTAGATATTGTTCAATTTCTTGTTTAATTTCTTCTGTAACCCATTGATTGCTGAGTAAGGTGTTCTTCAACCTCCATGAATTTAGCTGGTTTCTTTTGTCATTTAGTTCCAGTTCCACTGCACAGTAGTCAGATAATATTCATGGGATAATTTCTATTTTCTTGGATATACTTAAGCATGACTTCTGGACTAGTATGTGATCTATTTTAGAAAAAGACCCATGTGCACCTGAAAAAAAATGTGTATTCAGCTGTGGTTGGGTGGAACACTCTGTATATGTCCACCAGGCCTATTTGTTCCAGGCTCTGGTTCAGTTCTGCTACTTCCTTGCTAATTTTTTGTCTGGTTAATCTATCTTTTTGAGATAAGGGGATGTTAAGGTCTCCTCTTAAGATTGTGGTCTTAGATATTCGGTTTTTCATGTCCATTAAGATTTGTCTTACATAGTTGGGTGTTCCTGTGTTTGGTGCATAGATATTTATGAGTGTTACCTCTTGCTCTTGAATTTTTTCATCTAACCAATACATAGTGGCCTTCTTTGTATTGTTTTATCATTCTTGGTTTGAAGTTGAGACTGTTTGAGAACAGAATTGGTATTCCTACGTTTTTGTGAGGTGCCGGGGCATGTAGTATTGTTTTCCATCCTTTTACTTTGAGCCTGTGAATGTCCTTTTGAGTTAACTTTGTTTCTTATATACAGCACATTGTTGGATTTTGTTTCCTAATCCACCGTGCGAGTCTAATTCTCTTAATTGGTGATTCGAGTCCATTTATATTGATGGTTATAATTGAAACGTGTTGACTTACGTTTGTCATGGTGTTTACCTGCTGTTGTTTACTCCTTTGTACCCTGTGTTTAATTGTCTGTCCTGTTTAGTGGGTTCCTTCCATTTTCATTTGTGGAGTTCTGATCATTGTGGTCTCTCTCTAGAACATCTTTCAGCAGCCTGTGTAGGGATGGCTTTGTCATCATGAAATTCTTTAGTTGTTCCTTGCCATGGAAGTATTTCACTTCTCCATCAAACTTGAAAGAGAGTTTTGCAGGGTATAATACTCTGGGCTGGAATTTTTTTTCATACAGGACTTAAAGAACTCTTCTCCATGCTCGCCTTGCCTTCTTGGTTTGTATAGATAAGTTGGCTGTAATTCTGATGGGTTTTCCTTTGAATATGATCTGCTTCTTCTCTCTAGCAATTTTCAGTATATTATTTTGTTTTGGATTTCTGGGATCTTGACTATTGTATGTTTCAGTGTGTTTTTATTTGGGTTGAAGTTATTTGGTGTTCTGTATGCTTCGATTACCTGAATGTTGGATTATTTCCTCATATTTGGGAAGTTTTCTGCTATTACTTCTGCCCATATTCTTTTTATATCATTTCTATTACTCCTTCATTCTCATTGATGCCAATTAATCTCACATTGTTTATCTTGGTGTCATCTTGCATGTGATGGATTATTTTTTTCCTGCATCCTAGTTGTTTTTAAGAGATCCTTTCTCACCTTTTCACTAGCTGCACCAGCGTCCTCTAGATCTGAAACTCTGTCTTCACTTTCACTCAAATGGTTTTGTAGACTTGTGATTGATATTTTCAGTTTTTCTATTATCTTTGACTCTGCTTCATGCATTCTATTTCTTTTCTGTATTGCTCATTCCAGGATTCCATCATATTTCTTATCTCCTCTATTTTTTTATCCATATCTTTAGAGGTAGCTATTAATTCTTTTTCTGTAGAGTTTCTTCCAAGTTGGGTTTCCTCCGTATATTTCCTGAATTGTTTCTATATTTCAAATGATATGATTTCAAAGAATTCTTTTCTGATTTCAGAAATTATTTCTGCTTTGAGTTCCTCATGAACTTTCTGCTGTCGTTTCTTTGCTTCTGACGCTGTTAATTCATACGTCTCAGCTGGAATCATGTTCTCTGCACTTGTTCTGAGGGAGCATTGGGTTTCCCCCAGATGTTTCTGGATTTGATTCCATATTTCAGATGCTATGTATTCAAATATTTCTTTTTTATTTCAGGCATTAACTCTTGTTTGAGTTCCTCTATACCTTTCTGATTTTATTCCTTTTTTCTATCTCTGTTAATTCATTCATTTCAGCTGAGCTAGTGTCCTCTGAACTTATTGGCTGGCTCAAGACCTCAGATTGCATTTTTTCTCCTTGTCTTTGTCATTTTGTACAGTGCTGACCTCTAATCTTTGGTGTAGAGATTTGGTGCAGCTATAGCCTTAGTGCATAATGAGATTCAGGTGCCAGTCTATTAAGTTTGAGATTATCCAGTTATGCCTGGCCTGGATCTAGCTGTTTTGTTCAATTCCTTTTTGCTGCAGCTCCTGTGATTCCCCTCGGTTGGGTCCCTGGGGGGTGGGGGCAGATCCTCTCCCTCACACTCACCAGGCCAGGCGGGGGGTGGATAGAGTGCCAGGAGAGTCACCCAAAGTTCTCACTCCCATGGTTGACTTGGGAGCAGTGGCTACAGGGAATTTCCAGGTAGGTCTGTCGGGTGTCTCAGACCAGTCTCTGGCTAGGTTGTCTTGGGGACTGAGGTTCTGGATGATGCAGAGCACACTGGGAGAAGCCAAAGGCTCTCCCTCAGACTCACCAATATGTAATGCCACACACTCACCAAACTTTCATGCCCAGGGAGTCGGGGAAATTCCCACCCGCTCAGCAGGCTTTGGTGCAGGGGATCCAAGGAGTTGCTAGCAAGTGGGCCCTGAAGTCTCAGGATGGTTGCTCGCTTGGAGGGAATGGAGGCAGGGATCTGGGTAGCCCATGCAAGAAGAAGTCGAAGGCTCTCCCTCAGACTCACCTCACACTCACTGATCTGGGAAGCTGGGCAAGTCATGCAAATTTCCTCTCACTCTGAGGGCTTGGGGGCAGGATCCAGGAGGCCTCTGGAGTGGGCCCCACTATCTCCGGCCGGTCGCTCTGGCTGGACGGGCATGGGGCAGGATCGAGCTTGGCTTCTATTTTTCACTCTTCAAGTAAAAATATAAATAAATAAATAAATAAATAAATAAATAAATAAATAAATAAAATTCAAGACCAAAAAAATTAATAACATGACAACCATAAGTCAACACACTTCAGTTATAACCATCAATGTAAATGGACTCAATTCACAAATTAAGAGAAATAGACCGGCACAGTAGATTAGGAAACAAAACAAAAACCATAATCTGTATAAAAGAAATACACTTAACTCAAAAAGACATTCATAGGCTTAAATTCAAAGGATAGAGGGCCGGGCATGGTGGCGCATGCCTGTAATCCCAGCACTTGGGAGGTTGAGGCAGGAGAATTGTTGTGAGTTCGAGACCAGCCTGAGCTACAAAGTGAGCTTAAGGCCAGCCTGAACTGCATAGTGAGACCCTGTCTCAAAAAGACAAAAAAAAAAAAAAAAAAAAAATTCAAAGGATAGAAAACAATACTACATGCTCCAAAACGTCAGAAAACAGCAGGGGTAGCAATTCTGTTCTCAGACAGTCTCAACTTCAAACCAAGAATGATCAAATGAAATAAAAAAGGTATTACGTATTGGTTAGGGGCAAAATTCAAGAGGAAGAGTTAACACTCATAAATATCTATGCACCAAACACAGGAACACCCAACCATGTAAGACAAATCTTAATGGACATGAAAAATCTAATATCCAAGACCACAATCTTAACAGGAGACCTTAACACCCCTTTATCTCAAAAAGATAAGTCAACCAGACAAAAAAAATAGCGTAGAAGTAGCAGAACTGAACCAGAGCTTGAAACAAATGGACTTGGTGGACATATACAGAGTGTTCCACCCAACCACAGCTGAGTAAACAATCTTTTAAGGTACATATGGGTCATTTTCTAAAATAGAACACATACTAGTACATAGGTCATGCTTAAGTATATGCAAGAAAACAAAAATTATCCCATGCATGTTATCTGACCACAGTGCAATGAAATTGGAAATAAATGACAAAAGAAATGAGAAAAAGCCCTAAATACATGGAAATTAAACACCTTACTCAGCAATCAATGGGTTACAGAAGAAATTAAACAAGAAATTCCACAATATCAACAATTCAATGAAAATTCAATCACGAATTATGGGAATTTATGGGATGTAATGAAAGCAGTTCTGAGAGGGAAAATAATAGCTATGAGCTCATATGTTAGGAAAACAGAATGGGAACAAATAAACACCCTAATGCAGCACCTCTAACATCTAGAAAAGGAAGAGCAAAACAAAGCCATAGCCCAAACATGGGAAGAAATCATAAAGATTAGAGCAGAAATTAATTCAATTGAGATGAAGAAAACAGCTCAAAGAATAAGTGAATCAAAAAGCTGGTTCTTTGAAAGACCAAATAAAATCGATAAGCCCCTAGCTAACTCATCAAAATAAGGAAAGAAAAAATTCAAATACAAGCAATAAGGAATGAAAAGGGTGAAATCACCACAAACCCAGCGAAAATTCAGAAGATTATCAATAGTTACTTCAAGAATCTTTATGCTCACAGAACAAAAGATGCAGAAGACATGGACAGATTCCTCGAAAGTTACAAATTACCAAAACTGAATCAAGAAGATATAAAAACTCTCAATAAGCCAATAACAGCCAGTGAAATACGAAATGTCATAAAAGGCCTGCCAACAAAGAAAAGTCTAGGTCTTAATGGATTCACAGCTGAATTCTATAAGAAATTTATACAAGATATAATCCTTACATTCCTTAAACTCTTCATTGAAATTGAAAAGGAAGCAGTCCTCCCAAAATCATTCCTGGATGCAAGTATTATACTGATTCCGAAACCAGAGAAAGACACAACTAAAAAAGAGAACCATAGGCCAATCTCCCTCATGAGCATAGATTCAAAAATTCTCAATAAATTCCTAGCAAATAGAACACAGCAAATCATCAAGAAGATCATACAGCATGAGCAGGTAGGTTTCATTCCAGGGATGTAAGGATGGTTCACTATTCACAAATCTATAAATATAATACACTATATTAATAGAATTAAATCTAAAATCCACATGATGATCTCAAATGATGCAGAAAATGTTTTTGACAAATCCAACACTCATTCATGTTCAAAGTCCTACAGAAAATTGGCATAGAAGGCCTCTACTTCAATTTGATAAAAGCCATCTATGACAATCCAATGTCTAATATAATTCTAAACAAGGAAAAATTGAAATATTTTACTCTTAGATCTGGTACAAGACAAGGATGTCCTCTATCACCCCTCCTATTCAATATAGCTTTCTAATCATTAGCTACAGCCATTAGACAAGAGGGAGAAATAAAAGGAATAAGAATAGATAAAGAAGAAGTTAAATTATCACTATTTGCAGATGACATGATGCTTTACTTGGAAGACCCAAAAAAACTCCACCAAGAAGCTACTAGAATTGATACACAAATTCAGTAGCATAGCAGGGTACAAAGTCAACACTCAGAAGTCAATAAAATTCCTCTACATGGATAACAAACACAATGACAGGGAAACTATAGAAACAATACCTTTTACAATAGCACTGTGGAAAATGAAATACATTGGAATTCACTAAACCAAAGACGTGAAAGATCTTTTCACAGAAAATTACAGTACCCTAATAAAAGAGATCGTAGAGGATTTCAGAAAATGGAAAGATACTCCATGCTCCTTGATAAGAAGAACAAGCATCGTGAAGATGGCCATACTCCCAAAATTCTTGTACAGATTCAATGCAATCCTTGTCAAACTGCTACCAACATACCTCCCAGACCTAGAGAAATCATTCCTAATATTATTTGGAACCAGAAAAGACCTAGAATAGCAAACTCAATCCTGGCCAACGAAGACAAGGCAGGAGGCATCACAATTCCTGACTTGAAATTATACTACAAAACTACTGTGATAAAATCAATGTGCTATTGGCAATGAAATAGACCTGAGTATCAATGGAATATATTAGAAGATGCAGCGTCCTCTACGAACACACTCAGCCACCTGATCTTCAACAAAGGGTCCAAACAAGCTTACTGGAAGAAAGATAGCCTCTTTAACAAATGATCCTGGAAAAACTGCTTTTTTACATGCAGAAAACTAAAATTTGACCCAGCTCTATCACCATGCACTAAGATAGAGTCAAAATGGATTAAAGATCTAAACACTAAAACAAGAAACACTCAATCTCCTGGAAGAGAAAGTAGGAGGAACTCTTGAAGACATAGGGGTAGGCAAAGAGCTCATGAACAAACATGTATTTGCATGGGAATCAGTTGAAAGAATTAACAACCGCAACCAACTTATTGAGAAGTTTTTGCACATCAAAAGAAGTTATCAACGAAGCAAAAAGAAAACCCACCAAATTCAAAAACTCTTAACTAATAAACACTCAGACAAAGGTCTCCTCTCTAGAATTTATAATGAACTGAAATACATTAGGTCCCTCAAGTTTAAAGACCCAATCCAGAAATGGGCATCTGAGATGAATACACACTTCTCAGAGGACAAAATTAAAGAAGCAAATAAATATATGAGAAATGCTCCACATCACTAGCCATCCATGAAATTCAAGTTAAAACAACACTGAGATACCATCTCACTCCAGAAAGAATGGCTATGACAAAGAAATCAACCAACAACAAATGTTGGAGAGGGTGTGGGGAAAAGAGACACTTCTCCCCTGCTGGTGGGAATGTAGACTGGTACAACCATTGTGGGAATCAGTGTGGAGACTCCTCAAAAGAGTAGGACTGGAAATCCCATTCAAGCCAGCTATCTCCCTACTGGGAATTTTCCTGGTGGAGCTGAAAACATCATATCATAGTGATATATGTGTACCTATGTTTATAGCAACACAATTTGCGTAAGCCAAATCTTGGAAATGACCAAGATGTCTGTCACGTGAAGAATGGTTGAAAAACATGTGGTATTTTTATACAATGGAGTATTACTCAGCTACAAGGAATGATAAACTTGAAGCATTTATATTGAACTGGATGCCACTTGAACATATACTCATGAGTGAAATAAACCAGACCCACATGTGCAGATATCGTATAGTCTCCCTAGTATAAGAAATCAGTAGAAGAAATACAAACAGAAAGGTATAACACAACTGAAAGGAAAGCAAGAACTTGAGGATTGGACAATGAGATGGTAAGGAGAAAAGCTGGGATATAGGACAGAGACAAATCCATACAATTTTACATACAAATGGGCAAGGCAAAGATCCCAAGAAACATCAGCAGGTTTTTGAAAGTGGGAGTTAATTTGTAGGATTCTCAACCCAGTTATCTATATATGCTGATACCTGTGAACCAAGCAACTGCACTGAAGATAGCAAAATGTAACAGAAAGGTCACAATTGGAATGCCTGCCATTCTGGTCTGCTAAATACATGCTTCCTGTCACGACATACTAATTATTACCATACTGTCTCACAAGTAAAATTTTTGGGTATTTTTTTAATAAATGAAAAAAAAGATGCAAGGGAAAAAAATGTTACAAGGTTATTTTGCTACAAGGCTGTACATGGTTAATTTTCCAAATTTCTGTGTAATAATATGCATATAGTACTATTTTAAAATTTTTTCCCTCATATTCTGGAAGAACTGAAAATTCGATACATCAATACTTGATAGAAAATATCTATTCCACATTATGCCTAAGATGTTTGATATTTAGACAGCGTAAACTGAACAGCATATGTTGCAGGGTAGTAATCAGTTTCTCTTCTGGATGGTTAACAAGCCAAGTTTTCAGATCAAAAGTTGGAGAAATGGAAGGGCCGCAAGGTCAGCCAACATTTTGGCCCTAGCCTTTCAAGGTCAGTGAAGACTCAGGACATAGGAGAACTTGTGCTGTAACATGGGACTCAGTAGTTCCCCAATTTTTCTGATCAAGATTATTGAACTACAGAGAAATGTGATCAATGATCTACAGTGTGCCTAAAGAGAGTCACATGGAGAGAAAACTTGTTCTCAGGCTTTCACAGACAGCAAATTGGTCAAGCAATAGCCATGACTCATACACATGGTTGACACTGATAAAGATTTTACAAAGTGAGGCACAGGGTTATAGGATGAACCCTGAAGGGACTTGACTGTCCTCATCAGATACAAAAGTTACATTTTTTGTTATGTAGGTCTTGCTTTACCTCAGTCTTAACCACCCAACAGAAAATTATAAAAACTAGGTATATAAAATAAAGCCACAATAATATGCTGAGCTGTAAATGGCTCTAGTCCACCACTTCTTCAGATAAACCACTACTATTGTGGATTGCTGGACTGTGTTTGAGTGTTTTGCTGAATTCAAGCACCTATAGTAACTGAATGACAATAGAATACCCATCTCTGACAGAACTAAACAAAAAAGAGGGGATACAAAGGAAGGACCATTCTATATTTGTATATACAGAACAGTTAGGATAAATATGCAGCTACTTTCACATAATTCTATGAGAAGAAAGATTTGCACTAATAGTGTTTGGACAGGATGCCCTGTCTGTTTCTTGTACTATGGATAACCACTAGGTTGATAACAATGCAAAACATATTAATTATTGAAACTGTAATATAATTCAGCTTTAAAAAAGATAGGTATACAGTTACATTCTCTTAATTCGATGAATAGAAGCATCTGCTCTAAGGGTGTTTGTAAATAGAATATCATGTCTGCACCTTGTACAACAAATGGCCACTAGGAAAACAACATGCAATGTATTAATTATTGAATCTGTTCTAATAATTTGATTGGAAACTCATTGTTATTTTTTCTTCAGTAAAATTATGGAAGAAAAAAAGAAAATAAGATTTATGGAGCTACAATAACATGTAAATTTACCAAAAAAACAGTAAATACAAGGGTGGGGGCATAGTTCAGTGGTAAATTGCAGCATGCATAAGGCACTGGGTTCCAAGAAAGAAAGAAAGGAAGGAAGGAAGGAAGGAAGGAAGGAAGGAAGGAAGGAAGGAAGGAAGGAAGGAAGGAAGAAGAAAGAAAGAAAGAAAGAAAGAAAGAAAGAAAGAAGAGAGAGAGAGAGAAAGAAAGAAAGAAAGAAAGAAAGAAAGAAAGAAAGAAAGAAAGAAAGAAAGAAAGAAAGAAAGAAAGAAAGAAGAAAGAGAGGAAGGAAGGAAGGAAGGAAGGAAGAAGAAAGAAAGAGAGAGAGAGAGAGAGAGAGAGAGAGAGAGAGAGAGAAAGGAAAGAAGAAAAACAGTGCAGACACACAACACCCCCACCTTAGAAGGGTTGGGATTCTTAGAAGTTGGCCCTGGAATCTCTTTCTCCTACTGTGGCTTTTCAAGCTCCGACCTCTACCATCTCATATCTGACAAAGTCTGAACATGAGCTTCCTTATCAAATCTCATTTTCTGAGAGCAGACTTCACAGTCCAGTGGTATTCTACCCTTTGGACTCAGCCAGGGACTTTCCAGGAATGTGTAGAGAAATCTAAGCATCCATGCCTGGCCTTCCCCCACCCACCACCTCTTGCACTTGATGTATGAAACTTTCTTCTTCCTCTTGTCCTACCACTGCTGCACAGACCCGAGCACCCTGCGCCTAACTTCTTTCAGACGCATCTCTTCAGCTGTACCTTCTCAGCCTCCTATCAGCCAGAAAATATTGGTGCTGCCTTTTTCCCAGTTCTTACTGGATAGAGAGAAATGTCTTCCAGAATTTCACAGGAGCAGAGCTTCTTCAACATCGCTGCTTGCCTTACTCTTCCCCATGATATTTTCTCTCCTTCCTCTTCCCCAACCCTGCTCAGAAGAAGGTCCTCCACTCCAAAATTATACTTGTAACTGCACTAGCATAAGGAAGAAAGTAATCCAAGCTAGATTATTGTTACTTTTTCCCTTAATTTTGAATGTTTCAATATTTTTGGAGATCCCGCCCCACCCCACCCCACCCCAAAAAAAAACTGAGACCCAGGCACTGCATCTACTTTACCTGATCATATACAGAAATATCTATGTTCTATTATTTAATGAATTTGTTGTTTCTTGGGGGATTTGTGTTTTTATTTCTGTTACAAATGTTTGTTGACTACACCCTAGTCTGTTTAATTGGTATCCATTATAAAATAGTCTGGGGGCCATGGAGATGGCTCAGTGGAATAAGAGCTTCCCTGGAAAGTGCAAGGGCCTGAGTTCAATCCCAGGTTCTGAAAAAAAAAAAAATAGTCAGCTGTAGCAAAACTTCCTTGGGGGACAGGTCAGGGCTTCATGGCATCTGTGTTCAGCCTGATCTTGGTGGAAGTGAAGAGGGAATACTTGGCTTGGCGCTACTCGCTGATCACGGCCACGTTCATTCTCTATCCTGGATTCAGACTTCAGGGCAGTCATTGCCCACTTAACGGAAGAAGAGCGGCAAGAATTTTTCCATTTGGCTGTTCCTGTATCAGCCTACATTAATAAGATCACCAGTGGATCCCAAGGCCCAGACACTCTCAGGAAAAGCCAAGGGTTTTTTAGTTTTTTTATTACAATTTTCATTCACTTTAATGAGAAAAAGGATAGAATGGTGATGAAACAGTTTCAAAACAGGTTAGTAAGATGTTTACAATAATTAATACACTGCATATTGTTGTCTTTATTATAGTTATTCAGAGAACAAGATGCAGACATGATATCTTGTCTAAACTATATTAGTACAAACTTTTATTCTCAGCGAACTAAGAGAAAGTGGCTGTATATCTGTCCTAACTCTCTCCCCCTTTCTTTCACAACAAAAGTGTCCTTTATTTATACTTTTGTGAAGTTAGTAATGCATGATGCTAGGTTGCCCAGCAACTGATAGCAAACCTTAACCACACAGGTTGTTCATCTCAGGGGTGAGGTAGCTTGTTTGCTTTAGGGACTGGGCCAAGTCCCATTTTCATATATTTGATCGATTTCCTAGCTTCTTGGCTTCCAACATATACCCTTTCTTCATTTTATTGTTTTCAGAGGTGGGTGCTCCACTGCAGTTAGAGAAGCTGTTTTTAAAGAAGTCTTTAAAGGACCTTTTCATTCTTGAAACCAGTCTAAAGACTGTACGTACTTGAATTCAGCAAAATAACCCAATACAGTTGAATAATCCATAGTAGTAGTGGGTTATCAGCAGAAGTGGCAATTGTCAGAAGTTGTTGATTTGAGCCTTTTACAGCTCAACATATTAACATGGCATTACCTTTTATACCTCATGGTTATATTTTTTCTGCTGGATGGTTAAGATCAAGTTAAAGCAAGATCTATGTAACTAAAAATGTGACTTTTGTATCTGACAAGGACAATCAAATCCCCTCAGGATTTACGCTGGAATCATGTACAGCACCTTATAGATCTTTTGTCAGTGTCAGCCATCTGTATGAGTCATGGCCATTGCTTGACCAATTTGCTCTCTGTGAAAGCCTGAGAGAAATTTTTCTCTCTATGTGACTCTCCTTAGGCACAGTATACATCATCAATCACTTTCTTCTGTAGCTCTATAATCTTCATGATCAGAAAATTTGGGATGCCACTGAGTTATAGGATGCTACAGCACAGGTTGTCTTATGTCCTGAGACCTCACTGAACTTGAAGTTCTAGGGCTGAAATATTGGCTATCCTTGTAGCCCCTCTATTTCTCTAATTTTTGGTCTGCAAACTTTAGTTGTTAAGATTCCAGAAGAGAAGCTTAATGATATTATTACCCCATAACAGAGGCAGCTGAGCTTTTCTTTTGGAACTGGGGATTGAACTCAGGCTCTTATGCTTATCAGGCAAGCGCTTAGTCTATTGAGCTGAGCTATCTCCCTGACCCTAGAGGCAGTTGGACTTAACATCACTATCTGTCTGAATATCAAATGCCTTAGACATAACATGGACCTGCTATCTTCCATCAACCATGGATATTCTTAACCTTAAATCATTATAGATGCAAAAAAGCAATTACACATTTTTACACAGAAATTTAGAAATCAAGCTATATAAAACATTGTAGCAGGATAATCCTATGACATTTTTTTTCTTGTCTCCTGTTTTATTACCTTTATTTTTAAAAAAAAAAAAAAGTTACTTGAAATAAAGTATAGCAATAATTGGTATGACTTTAGAAGCAGTATGCATTTAGATGACAAAAATGACAGGTATTTCAGCCACGATTTTAGTATTACACATCGCTATCTTCAGTGTAATTGCTTAATTCATAGATACCAGCATGTAAATTTAGTCAGGGTGAGAATTGTATCCACTAATTGCTATTTTCAAAAACCTGATGACGATTCTTAAGACCACTGCCTTAACCATCCTGTTTAAATAAATGTATGGTTTTGCCCTCCAAGTTTTTATTTTTTATTTTTTTTTTTACGTATTTAGTACAGGGACTACAGGATCTCACTACATAGATCAGACTCATAGTGATTCTCCTGTTTTCAGCCTCCCAAAAACTGGGATTACAGGTACAGGCCACCATGCCCAGTCTCATTTGCCATATCAGCACACCCCTTGGGTGGGCCAGCACAGCACACCAGAGATCAAATCCCCACCATTGCAATCTGCCTACGTCTGCTGAGCTTTCTAGCTGGCCCAAAGGGCCAAGTTTTGAGCATCCAGTTTACATTCTTACCTGCAAAAGCACTTTCCAGTGGTTGCCTGGACTGTTATTTTGCTTTAAAATTTGCATCTTTTGGGCTGGCAAAATAGCTCAGTGGACTAAGCACCCAGTTGACAAGTGCAGGGAACAGGATTCAATTCTTGGTCCTGCATGCTGCACTGGCCCTAGCCGCAGGCATACTGAGCTGGCAACAGCCACAGGGTGTGGTGGGGTGCACCTGTAGTCCTAGCACTAGGGAGGCTGAAAACAGGAGGATCACCACGAGTCTGACCTATGTAGTGAGGCCCTGTACCATATACACTAATGAGAAAAATAAAATAAAATTCTAATCTTTCCACTCTGTCTTTCACAAATTCTTTAAAGTCAAAGTTTCAAATGCCAGTAGGAATTTTATATTTTTCGATCATTTCTAGAGTTCAGCTGCCATCCTGAAAAGCAAAGCCCATGCCCATCTTACTGGTTAAATTTCAGATTGTTTATTTTGTTTTATTTTTGAGCCAGAGATTTGCTAAGTAACCTAGGATGCTCTCAGGCTAAAGATTCTGTTGCCTCAGCCTCCCAAGGGCTGGCTTGTACCACCACACTCTGCTAAATTTAAGATTCTTTCACTTGGGAAATGGTCATTGATTTGGATCGTGTTATCTATTAAAGAACATTTTTAAATCAGCAAACAAACACTTTTCTGATTAAGAGATTTTGACAGATTATTTCAATGTGATACCATGGCTTCACCCTGTCTTTCCGACTTTTAGAATATAAATAGAATTTGAAGTAATGCCACGTGTGCTCAGAGTCATACCAGAAAGTAAGACCTAAAAGAAGTGGGGCAGACTTGTCTTTTGAGGAAACAAGACCATGGAAGAAAGAGAACAAGAAAAGAGAACCAACATTCTGTGATTTCTTTGTTCCTGGAAAAAGGTTTTTTTCTGGGTAGCCAGGGACTCTCTAGGCCGTCAGGTGCTGGCTGAGGTAATGTGGTACTATGAGGCTCTGGTAGTTAAACAGATTGTGGCATCTGAAAATGACGATATTAAAAAATGGAACTTTTTGAATAATATTGACTGATCTTCCTAGAAAAAAAGGATCTCTGATTTCACTAATAAGAACATGAAGCAGGTTAAGTAATCTCCAAAATAGCTGGCCACAATCCCAGTCAGACAAGCTGTGAAAGCCCAGACTTACTATGTAAGGTGATCCATCATATCTTTCTAAATCTTTGTTACAGAAAAAATAAACAGTCCTGTAGAAGTGAGCGGGGGTGATGTACCAGGCCAAATAAAGAAAATGAGCTGGCTCATGCAGGCCAACTGCCTGACAGATTTCACCAGGACAGTCAGGCATACGTGGCTAACTCCAGTGACTCTGGTTCTTCTCCAACAGAAAGCCCATCATCAAAATGCAATGGGTAGCCGGGCGTGGTGGCGCATGCCTGTAATCCCAGCACTTGGGAGGCTGAGGCAGGAGGACTGTTGTGAGTTCGAGACCAGCCTGAGCTACAAAGTGAGCTTAAGGCCAGCCTGAACTGCATTGTGAGACGCTGTCTCAAAAAGACAAAAAAAATAAATAAATAAATAAATAAATAAATAAATAAATAAATAAACAAAATGCAATGGGTTTTTCTTTAAGTTTTCTAAGGACCATGAAACAATGGCCCAAGTTTTGTGCAGCAGGAATTTGAGATTGATGTATCTTTAACTTGCTAGAGAAAGAGAAGCATAAGTGAACTTGTAGCCTATTTGATAAGAATAGAAGACCTTGGAGTTGTAGATTGATTTCCTGTGCCCACCAATAGTTAACAGGAAGGAAAATAGTATCTCCCATTTGGCTTCTGTGTGGATTTATTGCTTCTCATAAAGTCAGTACTTAAAATTTGAAGAAAATTACGTTGTTTGTTTAAACCAGCTTCAAGCCATGATAAAAAGGTGGTAGTCAGAACTCTCATCCAGCAGGGAATAGGGAAGGGTGCAGCCCAGGATCCCAGGAGGTGGCGCTGCGGGGCTGACTGCCACGTGCCCCAGCTTAGCCTGCTCCTGCCCCCCCAAAGCAGGGCCTGGAGCTGCATGGCACCCATTGTCCTGGCCTTGTGCACTGCAGACACTGACAGCCTACCTAAAAGAAGGAAGAGCTTTTATCCTTTTTAAATTTGACAGAATATTCATTAGAATAAGAGATTAGATTTGTTAAACATCTGGATTAAAGTGATGAAAAGGACTTTCATACAAAAAAAAAAAAAAAAACTATCATCCAAAACAGAAATTATAAATGATAGAAATACTCAGATTTTTAAACAACAATTAAGTAGATTGTGGGAATGGAGAGACCACCTTCCTTTGGCTCCAGGATATACTGGTGATACAGCTAAGGACAGAGATGTTTATTTATTGAAGTTGTATTGAGAGATTTCATCTACTAAAGAACATTCCATTATTTAAAAACATGCCTTCACTGTATGACTTCTATCTCTGAACTGTGGAAGAAATAAAGATAATCCTTCTCTTTTAAAAATACACATAGTGAAACACTAACAATCTACTTCATGTTGGAATGGAAAAATATCCACAGGGAGCAGCTTCAGCTCCAGCCAGGTGAAAACGCACTATGAAGACTTAGCTTGTGCTGCATTTGGGGCTTATGGTTATTTCGTAAGATTGTTTAAGAACTACCGGGTCTTAATACAATCCTGCATTAGAATACAACTTACACTATGTGAGAAAGTAAGACAGGGCTTATCATTAGGAACTGCAAAGACCAATCATGAATCTGTGCATGTGTTTCATAAAAAAAAGAAAACAACTAAATCTGTGCAACTATTTTCCTAAGTTGTAGAGACTGTCAAAGTTTTAAAAAATCATAGTAAATAATCAATATTAAAATTTTTCATATACACTAAGATGTTGTGTATACAAAATATCTTAATTATTAATAACCCAACGTCTTATGATACCAATATCTTCTTGCTTTAAAAAAATTAGAACCAACAATGCTCTGGCATGAAAAAAATCATGGAATTAAATCAGGGGTTTGCATTCACATAGAATGTTTTTGTTAAAACATATTCCACACATTTTGATATGTGAGAATATTGTTAATATCTCTGATTTTTATCAGAATTTCATGTCATGTATGTACTAGTGTTATGTAAAGAAAAATGTAAATATGTATTTGTATGAATATTTAAGTGGGTATGTCCATGGAGTTAATTAATTTATACTCACTTTTACTGTGTACAGATCTCTAATTGGTATGTGTGTGTGTGTGTGTGTGTGTGTGTGTGTGTGTGTGTGTGTGTGTCTGGATCAGCCCCCCCTAGGGGTGGGACTGGTGCAGCATACAGTGCCTAAGCAGGTGTTTTAGACCACTGAGCTACAGCACTGGCCCTAGATCTCTAATAGTTTTCATTTCTGTAACCTTTAAACTTCATTTGTGTAATTCATTATATATTTTAAAAGATTTTTCAGTTTTTCAGTAGAACAAGAGGCTGATAATCTCACAGACAGATAATGAATGTGAACAAAGAATGGAACAGAATTCATCATGGATTGGCCTACTCAAGCTGTGGTTCCCGTGAGAGCTGTCTAATTCCCATAAGCCTGTATTTTGGCCTTTCCTCTGGTTTCACCCAGGGGTCTTTGAGTAGCATTAATCTATTTCAGACTATTCTATCACAGACCAAAATGGAGGTCGATCCAGAGCACCTCCTTGGTGGGAACATGCAGATGATCAAGCATAGATTATATGCCCATGTGCCTGGGACTAAGCGAATTATCTTATTGTTCTTAGTTACTACACTGCAGTCATTAATCTTAGGGACCCTTAGAATAAATGATACTCATTAACCAGTTATCACTGTTAGCACTGTTGCAGGTAAATTATAAATTTAGGATCATTTTTATGAATGTCCATATTTCAAATAAAATCAACAATAAATTAACAATAACCTGTGCTGATCCCGGGAAGATCTATTTCAGACTGAGGGGGAAAAAAAGTACTTGGCTTATAAGGGTAAGAAGTTCAACGTGGTTACAGTGTCATGAATTTAGTAATAGAGAGTAAGAGTCTGAAGACATAAATTCAGGTGGGGTAAGGAGGTGGTAAGTAGAATCCAACACGAGCAAGTAGTAATAGACTGTTCGTGACACTAAGTTGAAGATCCAAGTCATACTGGTTATCAGCAAATACATAAAAGATAGTACAGAAACTGGGCACACAGATATACCCCAGTTAACTGACTGACTGAAGGAGGAGAATGACAAGTTCATGGTCAGCCTGGGCAACTTGAAAAGTCACTGTCTCAAAATAAAATAAAATATAAAATAACAACAATAACAAGGGCTAGAGATGTAGCTCAATCGTAAAGTACTTACCCAGCATTCACAATGCCCAGTTGTGAAGAAAAAAAGACTAAACAGAGAGTGCTAAGCTTATTAATATTAGAATCAGGCAAACTTTAATTTCAACCTATCTGTGTCACTAACCAAACCCATGAACTGTTTCTACCAATAACTTAACTGGAAGGAAGCTGCAGTTCCTTACCACATGGATATCTTGCAGAATTCCCAAAACACAGCAGCTCGTTCTCTTGCAACTCAAGAGAAAGATGCAACAATCCTGCTGCAGTGTCATTCAGCATTAGTGGCATTTCTGATGTGCTATCTTGGTCACACAGACTTCAAGGGTACCATGTGGTGGGGACTACAGAAGAAAGAATACTAGGGGAGGAGGTTATTGAGCTAGCTATCTGTAATGGTTAGAACACTGTGTCAACTTGAATGTTTAGAAGTTTGCTAAGGAACTCAGCAGAGAGGCAGGGCCCTTACCTCGTAAACATCCTCACCCTGTGCTAGGAGGAGAGAGAGTGGGCGAATGCTGCACTTCTGGGAGGTGGGTGTCCCGCTTGCAGTATGGTGGAGGAAAAGAAGCTTGTATTCCACCTGTGCTTTTTTGGCTTTTTCTGTCTTCTGCCGCCCTAAACTATTGCCCCTATACTGTGCCACTCTGCTTTGGAGCCAGCTGGTTATGGACTAAAACCTCCATAAACCATCCACTAAATAAATCTTTGCTTCTTTAGTTATGGGTGTTTAGTATGTTGCCTCATTAATGTAGAAAAATGTAACCAGGACAGAATTTTGGTACCAGAAGTGGGGCCATGGCTGTGACCATGTGGTTTAAGAACCTTTAAAAATTACTTGTTTGAAAGAGTTTGGAAAGCTTCAGCAATGTCACCTAAAAGAGAAGAGCTGGAATTCATGAGGCAGTTCTCTAAGGCAGATTCTGGTCAGAGCTCAAAAGAACAGAAGGCTGATAGAAATCCTGCCAGTGAAGTCCAGGCTTCAGAGGTTTCTGCTGGGAAGAAGAGCTGTATTGGCTGTTTGACTCCAGATGATGTGTTAGGATTTTGGCAGAAAGTTTGTTTGCACTGGGCTCATGTCCAGAGATTTTGCCTGAGTCTGAGTTTAAGGGGAGTAGACTAATTAATTTGGCAAAAGAAATTTGAAGGCAGTCAAATGTTAAGGCAGTAGCATGGTGATTGTTGGGGGCTTTTTAAAAAATTCTATGTATTTCACACAGGATGTTACCACACAGCTGGGACTCATTGTGATCCTCCTGTTTTCAGCCTCCCCACTGCTGGGACTGCAGGCAAGAACCACACACCTGGTCTTGGTGCCCGGCATGGCATGCCTGGGATTCCAGGGCTGGCACGGCCTGTAGTACCAGGGATCAATCCCGGTTCCTTGTGCTTTCCAGGCAGATGCGTAGACCACTGAGCTGTCTCTCTGGTCCTATTGGGGGCTTTTAGCCAAATGTACATTGAAAATCAAGAGCAAATAGCCCAGCAAGATGATTTAAAATGTTGAGTTTGGCAAAAAAAAAAAAAAATGGAAGCTCCAGTAAAGCTGTATGCTGCGAAGACAGAGCTGAGAAGATCTTGATTGCTGAGAAGAAACAGAATAGAAAAGACGGCCTGGGGGAATCACAAGAAGCACCAAGTCTCCGCTATTTGCAGCTCTGAGGAGAAAGGCACAGGGCACCATGTCTCACAATGGTAACCACATAGAAAATCTGTTCCTCAGAACAGATTTTCAGAGTGCCCAGTGAACCCCACAGCCAGGAGAGGAAATCCTGGCTACCAGTCTAGGTGGCAGCAGGCCTTGGTGTCCTCTGTGTGGGTCTGGTTTTAGGTACACACAGAATGCACGAGTTACTGGGTCAAAATGGCTTGCTCCTCAATGTCAGATGGCCTGGGAGGCCTAGAAGTAGTGCACTGAGAGGGCGGTGGGTAAATCTGTGAGTAAAAAGCCAAGTTGGTAGAGGGAACACCAAAAGTTTGGAGAAGTGAGGAACAAAGACTGCCTAAGGAAAACAGCAAGGAGGGAGGAAAGTGGGCCTAACAGACAGTCCTGGGAGTTATAATGACCAGAAGTGCCAAGGCGTGGAGTCCATCGGGCCCTGCAGAGCTCAGCATGTGCTGCCCAGCGCTGCGTATGCTGGACATGAACCTACAAGACTTAATGTTTGCCATACTGGATTTTGGACTTGCTTTGGTCTCGATCCTTTGTATCACCCTGTTGATGACTTTTGAAATGAAAATGTTTATCTTGTTCCATTTAATGTTGGAACTGTTTAACTTTGTTTTCATTTATGCAGGGGCTTGCAACTATGAGTTTGCCTTACACCTCAGATGAGACTTGGGACTTCAGTTTTTCAGCAATGCCAGAACTGTTAGGACCCTGGTAACTCTTACACACAGATTAAACGTCTTTTGCCTAGAGGAATGTGCATCAGTCTTTATAATATAATGTTGATAGTGCTCGCTTCAGCAGCACATATACTAAAATTGGAACAATACAAAGAAGATTAGCATGGGCCCTCCGCAAGGACGACACACAAATTCGTGAAGCATTCCATATTTTTTCCTTTCAAGGTCAGTGAAGACTCAGGGCACAGGAGAACCTGTACTGTAACATCATGAAACTCAGTTGTGCCCCAAATTTTCCGAACAAGGAGATTATGGACCCACAGAGGAAAGAGATCGAAGTTCTGTAGTGTGCCTGGGGAGAGTCACATGGAGAGAAAACTTTCTCTCTGGCTCTCACAGAAAGAAAATTGGTTAAGCAATGGCCATGACTCATCCACATGGATGACACAGACAAAGGATCTACAGAGTAAGGTACAGCATTACAACATAAAGCCTGAGTGGACTTCACTGACCACATCAGAAACAAAAGCTACATCTTTTGTTATACAGGTCTTGCTCTATCTTGGTCTTAACCATCCAGCAGAAAAGTATAAAAATGAAGTGTACACAGCGGGGCCATAATAATAAGTTGAGCTATAAATGGCTACAGTCAAAAACTTCTTCAGATAATTCACTATTATTGTGGAATGCTGGACTGTGTTGGATTGTGTGGTTAAGTTCAGGCACCTAAATTGGTTTAATCACAATGGAGTGCCCATCTTTGACAGGTCTAGACAAAAAAGGGGCATACAAAGGAAGAATCATGATGTGTGTGTATAAACAGTACAGTTAGGATAAATATTCCGTGCTTCTGCATAATTTTTTCCCTTTTGTTTTTTAATTGAGGACAGGGTGTACATCAGACTCGTACTAATTCTCCTGTTTGCAACCTCCCAAGTGCTGGGATTACAGTCATGCACCACCACGCCCAGTCTCAATCGCTGTCTCAGCATGCTCCAGGGGTGAGGCTTAAATGTTTTTAAATTGGGGACTTACTGTACTGGAATTGCGGCAGCAAAATATCGATGAATTACTGAGAAGATCCCAGGCAATGAGGTAGAGCATGGGATACAATTGACTATGTGAGACCAGAGTTCCTACCTCTGGATTCTCCTCCTCCAGACAGTGCAGAAGACACTACGATCACGAGAAATGTGTTCATTGGCTCATTGCCACCGCAGAGAATCTCTCTGTTGGCTCTTTTCACAAAGCAATGGCTGGAGCCAAGAGCCACCAGACAGAGCTGCCGATCAAAGGAGGTGGAATGATTCTCAAGTGGCAGAGTCCAGGCGATGATGCGAAACTACCCGAGGAAGACCGACGCCATTCCCGTGCTAGACCACAAGTTCGGGGAGGGGTCAGGCACAGGTGCCTGCTAAGGACCTGGTGCAATGTGACAGTCGTATTCCAGGGTCCAGACATCTGGGCAGCTAACTCGGGCAGCAGCTGCTTTCTACAGTAAGACAAAAATGAGAGCTGGTGTGCAGGAGGCTGTTGTGATATCGGCAGTAAGCAGCTGTACTCACCAGTGAGTGTCCAGATCACAATCAGTGCATAGGGCCTACAGTCTGTTGACTGAGCCAGAAGTCAGACCCACCCAACCACAAGTTCCCCAGAAAACTCCATGGCTGTTTACTAAGGTGAATGTCACTGTGAAGAGGAAGACACCTATTTTCAAAAGACTGTTGAATATGGATTTTTCTGCTTAGAAGAGGATGTATGAAGCCCAGGTATGAAGAGAGCTATGTGTCAAATCCATCTCACAGAGTATCCAATACTTTTTTGGATACTGCATGTAGGGCACCCAGGTGGCATGGATCTCTGGGAAACTTGAAGAACAGCTGTTTGGCTTTGCAATGAAACCACTGCATGTCTTGCTTTGACCTCCAGAGTACTTGAGATTGTACCTTACCATGGGGAAGTATCCGAGGAAACATACCCTGCGATGATGTCCACATAGCACTATGGGGAAAGCTACATGTGGGCACCTGTAGGGCTGTCCTTTCTTTGCAATATGGGAATGTAAAAGAAATACTGATTCTATACTTAAAATGAATAGAAGACTTGAATTACTAAAATCAGAAAGGGAAAGTGAACCAATGGAGATTTATCCGTTGCTAAGGGTGAAACCCAGTCCTTTACACATGTTAGCAAGTTCTCTAACACTAAGCTAATGTGCAGCCCAACAAGACTTTTTTATTTTAAAGAGACATAAAAACAATGTGCAATTTCAAAGCAAGATGATAGGAAAATGACGATGGCTATCATGCTGCATATTGCTTCAAAGTAGTGGCCCAGATCACCAGGTACAGACACGCAAAACTGAACAGATAATACAAGCACCGACTGCTCCTTCCAATGAGTCACTAGAAAGGAGCAGTGTGTTATCACAACTAGCTTAAGCATGGATACATACCAGTTTTCCTTTCCTTCTTTTCTCTTTTCCCATCTCAGCTCTTTCCCTTTGATCAATTTCTCTTCCTTTCGCACTATCTATTGTACCTTTTGAATTTTCTTTTTTCATTATTATTATTTTTATTGAAGAAAAAATAGCAATGACACAGTTTCAAGACAAATTAACAGGACAGATTCAATAAATTAATACATTGCAAAATGTATTCATAGTGTTTTGGTGTCATAAAAGGTGCATACATGATATTATACTTACAGACATTATTATAGCAGATGTCTCTAATCAGTGAATGAAAATTGTGTAACTATATACTTATCTTATTTTTTATAGCTGAATTATATAACAGATTCAATAATTAATACTTTCTACCTTATTATCTCCCCTAGTGTTTGTCCATAGTACTAGAAGCCAACTTAATATCTTATCCAACCATGATTAGTGCAAATCTTGCTTCTCATAGAATTATACAGAAGCATGGCATATTTATCCTAACTGTACTGTTTATACACACACATCATGATTCTTCCTTTGTATGCTCCTTTTCTTTTTGTCTAGACCTGTCAAAGATGGGCACTCCATTCTCATTAAACCAGTTTAGGTGCGTGAACTTCACAACACAATCCAACACAGTCCAGCATTCCACAATAATAGTGAGTTATCTGAAGAAGTTGTTGACTGTAGCCATTTACAGCTCAACTTATTAATCTGGCTCCATGTTATATACCTCATTTTTATACCTTTCTGCTGGATGGTTAAGACAGAAATAGAGCAAGACCTATATACCAAAAGATGGAGATTTTGTTTCTGATGAGGTCAGTGAAGTCCCCTCAGGTTTTATCTTGTAATGCTGTGCCTTACTCTGTAGATCCTTTGTCTGTGTCATCCATGTGGATGAGTCACAGCCAATGCTTGACCAGTTTTCTCTCTGTGAGAGCCAGAGAGAAAGTTTTCTCTCCATGTGACTCTCCCCAGGCACACTATAGAACTTCGATCTCTTTCCTCTGTGGCCTCATAATCTCCTTGTTCAGAAAATTTGGGGCACAACTGAGTTTCATGATGTTACAGTACAGGTTCACCAGTGCCCTGATTCTTCGCTGACCTTGAAAGGCTAGGGCCAAAATGTTGGCTAACCTTGCAGCTCTTCTATTACTCCAATTTTGATCTGTGAACTTAGGCTATTAAGTTCCAGAAGAAAAGCTGATTAGTACCCTGCAGCATATGCTGTTCAGTTTGCCCTAACTATCTGACTCAATTGTCTTTAGTTGTACATTTTTATTTGTATTTCTTCTTTTTTCTTCTTATATAAGGGAGACTATACGATATTTGCACATGTGTATCTGGTTTATTTCACTTACAAGTATATGTTCAAGTGGCATCCACTTCAATATAAATGCTTCAAGTTTATCATTCTTTATAGCTGAGGAATACTCCCTTATATAGAAAATCCACATCTTTTTCAACCATTCCTTATGTGATGGACATCTTGATTATTTCCAAGATTTGGCTATCACAAATTGTGCTGCTATAAGCATAGGTACAAATATATCACCTTCATATGATATTTTCAGTTCCTCTGAGAAAATTCCAGTAGGGGGATAGCCGGCTTGAATTTCCAGTCCTACTCTTATGAGGAGTCTCCACACTGATCTACACAATGGTTTTACCAGTCTACACTCCCACCAACAGTGGAGAAGTGTTTCCTTTTCCCAACAACCTCTCCAACATTTGTTGTTGGTTGACTTCCTTATAGCCATTCTTTCTGGAGTGAGATGGTATCTCAGTGTTATTTTTATTTGCATTTCATGGATGGTTAGTGATGTGGAGCTTTTTTTCATATATTTATTCGTTTCTTTAATTTCATCCTCTGAGAAGTGTGTATTCATTTCAGACGCCCATTTCTGGACTGGGTCTTTAAGTTTGAGGGCCCTGTTATATCTTAGTTCTTTATATATTCTAGACAGCAGACCTTTGTCTGATTGCTTATTAGTTAGGATTTTTTCAAAATTTGTGGGTTGTCTTTTCACCCCGTTGACAGTTTCTTTTGACATGCAGAAACTCCTCAAGAAGAGTTGATCCCAGTTGTTGATTCTTTCAAGTGCTTCCCATGCGAATATGTTTGTTCACGAACTCTATACCTACCCCTATGTCTTCAAGAGTTCCTTCTACTTTCTCTTCCAGGAGATTGAGTGTTTCTGTTTTAATGTTTAGATCTTTAATCCATTTTGACTGTAGTTTAGTGCATGGTGATAGAACTGGGTAAAGGTTAGTTTTCGGCATGTAGAAAGCCAGTTTTTCCAGCACCATTTGTTAAAGAGGCTATCTTTCTTCCAATAAGTATGATTGGCCCCTTTGTCGAAGATCATTGGCTGAGTGTGATCGTAGATGCCTCTGAGTCTTCTAAAATATTCCGTTAATCCTCAGGTCTATTTCATTGCCAATACCATGTTGATTTTATCACAGTGGCTTTGTAGTATAATTTCAAGTCAGGAATTGTGATGCTCCTGCCTTATCATTATTGGTCAAGATTGCCTTTGCTATTCTAGGTCCTTTGTGGTTCCAAGTAAATTTTAGGAATGATTTTTCTAGGTCTGGGAGGTATGTTGGTGGCAGTTTCATAGGGATTGCATTAAATCTGTACAGCAATTTTGGGAGTATGGCCATCTTCACGATGTTGTTTCTTCTGATCCAGGAGCATGGAATATCTTTCCATTTTCTGAAATCCTCTATAATCTCTTTTCTTAGGGTATTGTAATTTTCTGTGAAAAGATCTTTGTCTTCCTTGATTAAGTGAATTAGAAGGTATTCACTTTCCGTGGTGCTATTGTAAAAGGTATTGTTCCTTTCTCTCTCTCTTTTTTTTTTTTTTTTTTTTTTTTTTTTTTTTTTTTTTTTTTTTTT
>PVKA01020438.1:0-40352 GCA_004027165.1 Ctenomys sociabilis | reverse complement strand
CAGATCCGCCTCGTCGTTCCCTCCCCACCGCCTCCTCCTCCTCCTCCTCCTCCGCGGAAGAGGCTTGGGATCCCATCTCCCCCACACCCCCAACACGAGCCAGGCAACCAGAGCTGATTCTGAACTGGCTAAAAACACACTGATCCATCCCATAGTCCTTGCCGCTTTCTGCAGCGGCTCTGAGCCCTCTCTCCTGCAGGTATCTCTGCATGTGATCAAAAGTAAGGTGAATATTGAAGGGGTTCCGCTACCAGGTTTACTGTAGAGCTGTTCACAGCAGCCCCCAACAGGACATAGCTTTGGTGTCGCCCTCGGATGGCCAGGCAGAGCATGCGGTGCCTGGGCAGGATGGAATTCAGTTCAAAACAATTTTTGCAAGTGTGCTTGGAACTTGGCATCATTGTGGGCAGTGAAATAAGGCAAACACAGGAAGGTGTGCACCGCCTGGCTCTTCTGGGATCTAAAAGCATTGTTCTCCTGGAAAGCTGAAAGTGAGCTGTGGTTGTCACAGGAGGAGGAAGTGCACAGGACAGGGGCAGAGCGGGTGGGCAGGGGGACGCACTGCTGGGTGGTGTGAGCAGAAGTGCTGGCGTGCGCCTGCACAGGGCCACTGCAGCTGCCCAAGGACTGTGTGTGTCTCGAGACTGGGAGAAAGGTTTTACTCTAAATGGCAAATGCTTGGAAGGACAGAGATTCTTAAAAGCCTCAGACACTGTAGATAGGATACACCTGCTGGAACAGTACCTGGAGCACACTGGAAGATACTTTCTGGATTTTATAAATCACAGCATATTAACAAAAAAAAAAGCAGTTTGAAAATGTCAATAATAAAATTCTACCAAACAGTGGAAAGAAGGGATGCCAGTCCCTCTCAAACTATCTCAAAAAACAGAAAACAGGAACTCTTCTCTGACCCATAGTAGGGAGGTCAATATTGCCTGATGCAAAGCCAGATGGAGTTTCTTCAAGTGCCCACCTGTCAAAGGTGGGCACTCCATTGTCATTCAACTAACTTAGGTGCTTGAACTCGACACCACAATCCAACATAGTCCAGCATTCAACAACAATAGTGGGTTATTCAAAGAAGTAGTCGACCATAGCCATTTACAACTCAGCTTAATATTATGGCCCCACGATGTATACTTCATTTTTATACTTTTTTGCTGGATGGTTAAGATCTAGATAGAGCAAGACTTATATACCAACACATGTACTTTATGTTTCTTATGTGGTCAGTGAAGTCCCCTCAGGGTTTATCTTGTAGTCCTGTACATTATTCTGTAGATTCTTTGTCTGTGTCATCCATGTGGATGAGTCACAGCCGATGCTTGACCAGTTTGCTCTCTGTGAGAGCCTGAGAGAAAGTTTTCTTTCCATGTGACTCTCCCCAGGCACACTATAGAACTTCAATCTCTTTCCTCTGTGACTCCATAATCTCCTTGTTCAGAAAATTTGGAGCTCAACTGAGAAAAGAGATTATAGAGGATTTCAGAAAATGGAAAGATAGTCCATGATCCTGGATAGGAAGAACCAACATCGTGAAGATGGCCATACTCCCAAAATTGCTGCCACCAACATACTTCCCAGACATAGAGAAATCAATCCTAAAATTTATTTGGAACCACAAACAACCTAGAATAGCAAAGGCAATCTTGGCTAATCAAGACAAGGCAGGAGGCATCACAATTCCTGATTTGAAATTATACTACAAAGCCACTGTGATAAAATCAACATGGTATTGGCAACAAAATAGAGCCGAGGATCAGTGGAATAGATTAGAAGACACAGAGGCATCTACGAAAACACTCAGCCATCTTATCTTCGACAAAGGGGCTACACAAGCTCACTGGAAGAAAGACAGCCTCTTTAACAAATGGTGCTGGAAAACATGGCTTTCTACATGCCAAAAACTAAAACTTGACCCAGCTCTATCACCATGCACTAAGTGAAAGTCAAAATGGATTAAAGATCTAACATTAAAACAGAAATAATCTCCTGGAAGAGAAAGTAGGAGGAACTCTTGAAGACATAGGAGTAGGTAAAGAGTTCATGAACAAACATATATTTGCATGGGAAGCACTTGAAAGAATCAACAACTGGGATCAACTCTTCTTAAGGAGCTTCTGCATGTCAAAAGAAATTGTCAACAGCGTGAAAAGACAACCCATAAACTGTGAAAAAATCCTAACTAATAAGCAATCAGACAGAGGACTACTGTCTAGAATATTTAAGAACTAAGATATAACAGGGCCCTTAAATTTAAAGACCCAATTCAGAAATGGGCATCTGAGATGAATACACACTTCTCAGAGGACGAAATTAAAGAAACAAATAAATACATGAAAAAATGCTCCACATCGCTAGCCATTTGTGAAATGCAAATAAAAATAACACTGAGATACCATCTAACTCCAGAAAGAATGGCTATCATAAGGAAATCAACCAACAACAGATGTTGGAGAGGTTGTGGGGAAAAGGGAACACTTCTCCACTGCTGGTGGGAATTTAGACTGGTACAACCATTGTGGAGGTCAGTGTGGAGACTCCTCAAAACAGTAGGACTAGAAATCCCATTCAAGCCTGCTATTCCCCTACTGGGAATTTTCCCAAAGGACCTGAAAACATTGTATCATAGTGATATATGTGTACCTATGTTTATAGAAGCGCAATGTATGATAGCAAAATCTTGTAAACAACCAAGATGTCCATCACATGAGGAATGGTTGAAAAAGATGTGGTATTTCTATATAATGGAGTATTACTCAACTATTAAGAATGATAAGTTTGAAGCATTTATACTGAGGTGGATGCCACTTGAAGATATACTCATAAGTGAAATAAACCAGACACACATGTGTAAATATCATAAAGTCTCCCTAGTATAACAAGCGAAACCCAGAAATACAAAAGGAAACATACAACAATAATTAAAATCAATTGAGTCAGATAAGGCAAAGTGAATGGCATATGCTGTAGGATACTAATCAGCTTTTCTTCTGAATAGTTAACAACCTAAGTTCGCAAATCAGAGTTGGAGAAATAGAAGAGCCACAAGGCCAGCCAACATTTTGGCTCTAGCCTTTCAAGGTCAGTGAAGACTCAGGATGTAGGAGAACCTGTACTGCAACATCATGAAGATTAACTTTTAAAACAGAAAAACAAAAAAGATATTTAGCAATAAAATTGAGAAAATTCTTATAACAGAAGTAGCCAATAGTGGCTTTGCTTGAATACAAGTCAAACATTATTATACACTATTTTACTTTTAAAGACTGGAAGAACACAAGAGCCAGACAGTACTTGTTAGGGTCTATATTTGCATGTGTGTAAACAAAGACTCATGTCTCATAGACTCAGGAATGGGGGCACAGCCCTCTAGGACTCTCTCTCTCTTGTGTGTGAGCGTGGACAGGGCTGGAGCGCAGCACACGCCCCCTGGGCTTCTCTGCTAGGGGAGAGCCTGGATTGCATGCAGGAGCGTGACCAAAGGCCCCGCTCCAGAAGGCAGGTCTCATGTGCAGCGCGCTCACTGCTGAGACCTGAACCCCAGCAGTACCCCCGCGCACTTCCTGAAGGCATCTCTGAGAGCATCCTTGACCTCCTCAATCCGCAGGCTGCAGGTGAAGGGGTTCAGCATCAGGGTCACGATCGTGTTCAGCACGGTGGCCAACTTGTTCACGCCCATCACGTTGCCCTTGCGGGGCCGCACGTAGACGAAAATGGAGCTGCTGTAGTACAGTGTGACCATGGTGATGTGCGAGACGCAGGTGGAGAAGACCTTCTGCGGGCCTTGCGCAGAGGGGATCCTCAGAACCGCGGCGACGATACAGGCTTAGCACGCTCCGGTCAGCAGCAGGGAGCCCAGCAGCAAGGAGCCCAGCAGCAGCAGCGCCGAGGAGATGCAAGTCGCCAGCTCGGCTGCCCAGGTGTCTGCAGACCAGCCGGAGCATCGGGGCGCTGTCACAGAAGAAGTGGTGGACCTCATTCAGGCCACAGAAGGGCAGAAGGGCAGTTGGGACCGAGGGCGCCAAGACGGACAGAAACGCGCCCAGGTAGGAGCCCAGCAGCAGCAGCGCACACGCCTGCCCGCGCATGATGGCCGCGTACCACAGCAGATAGCCACGTACCTGTCGAAGGACATGACGGCCAGCACGAAGAACTCAGTGGAGCCCAGGAGGAAGTGGAAGAAGGACTGCATGAGGCAGTCCTTGCTGGGGGAGAAGGTGTTGGCCAGCATCTTGGGCAACACCGTGGAGGTGATGGTCACCTCGAGGAAGGACAGGTTGGCCAAGAAGAAGTACATGGGTGAGTGCAGGCACTGGTCACAGCACACCACGAGGATGATCGTGGCATTGCTGGCCAGCGGCATCAGGTACATGAGCAGGAAGACAGAGGAAAGGAGGATGTCCACCCTCTCCTCACTTTGAAAGCCCAGCAGGATGAAGTGGGTAACGCTGGTCTCGTTCCTGCCGTCCATGCGGTCTCCACCCCCGCCTGCTACAGGGAGGAGAAGCTCACTGTTCTGTGATCCCCAACCCTAGAGGCAAGCCACTTGTGACAGGCCAGTATCTTGGTTTTCATTATTGAAGGAGTATTAATGAGAAAAGTTTATTTTTCTAAAGCACTAGGTATGATTAAGACAGGATAAATGTTTCTCATTGCTGTGAATCTCATCAAAATCCTTCCCTTTGGCATGAGCCCATCCCGCTGTCATGGTGACCTTTTGAATCAGCACTGGAGTCCCCTTCCTGAGTGTGGTCAATTGTACAACTATGGCTGCCTCAGTGTCTGGAACTGATTCAAAACAATTACCATGTTGGTCATTTTGACTTCACAAAAGAGTCCAGTGTCACAGTTGCCAGAGGTGATGGAAAAGGACAATGAGGGGGGCAAAGTAGGGCAGGAAAGGAAAGGACAGAGGAGGACAGGGAAGGTCACAGGAGGACAGAGGAGAGCAAAAGGAGACAGAGGACAGCAGGACAGGGCAGAAGAGGCTGGGGAGGGCAGAGGAGGGCAGAGAGCAGTGCTTGTCCAAGCCTGGACTCCACCGGCTGCCCTCCATGCAGCAGCCCCTGAGTTCTGATCACCTTAGACAGAGGGCACACAGGAGCAAGGACTTGTAAGCCTGCCTCAAAACATGGGGCAGGAACCTTGGGATGAGCAGGCTGGATGCTAGTGGGAGTATTCTGAGAGGGGTTCATGGCAATAGGTCTCTTAATGTAAATTTTTAAGTAAAAATCATAGAATATTTTGATCTCATATAAATGTGCAGTGAGGTGACCCTTGAAAGAGGACATAGGAGGAGTGGGCACATGATGTGACTGGTCTCATGGTTATTTTGTTCTTCCACAGTTATTTCTGACAACGTTCTACTTTCTTTTCCCCCCTAACTTTCTACTTTCCCTATGAAAGGCCTATGAGCCTCTTCTAACTGCAGGGAGCGTACCTGCCTGCTCTTGTCTGATCAGAAGCCCCACCAACAGGTGCACAGAGCACTCTCAGGAACACACACATCTCACGGGCTTGAAACGACAGAGCTATAAAGTATTTACAAGATAACTGTTACAATAAATCTAATTCTATATAAAAGTACATACACCAAAAATCCTTCTAAGGTATTTCATTATAATTAAGAAGAAAAATATTGGGGCCAGGGAGATGGCTCAGTGGAATAAGCACTTCCCTGGTAAGTGCAAGGTACTAAGTTCAATTCCTGGTTCCACAAAAAAAATAAAAATAAAAAAGAAGAAGATTAACACAAATCTAGATGCCCTCACAGTAGGCTGATAAGCCTCACAATGCAGGCTCCTGCTAAATGTCTCAAATTGGCCACTAAGGAAGGTGATGGCAGCCTTGTGCACTCTGCATATGAAATGCCCAGGGGATGCTGGCAGGAGAGGACAGGAGAGGAGAGGGGAAGGGAGGGGAGAGGAGGGGAAGGGAGAAGACAGGGGAGGAGAGGAGAGGAGAGGAGAACGGGGCTGAGGAGAGGGGAGGGGAAGAGAATGGAGGGGATGGGGGGAGAAGATGGGAGGACAGGAGAGGAGAGGAGAACGGGGGTGAGGAGAGGGGAGGGGAGGGGAGGGGAGGAGATGGGAGGGGAGGATCAAACTTTTGATACTGTGTAAAGCAGCTGATTACATCCATGCTGGAAAGCAGACATATAACGCATGCATTCAGGGTTAGACAGCCCAGCAGAGCTTTGCTTTGTGCCTTGTGCTTCCTCTGACCTTATGATGGCATATTAATCATTCAGAACAGTGGGCTTCTTCTTGGCATAACTGTGCACCTGAACATGTTTTGATTATTTTCAGTCTCCTACTCAGCCTTCTCCTTCCAGTCTTCCTGTTTCTTGGACACTCTTTTCTCTATCCCTGTTGAATCCTTTTTTTAAACTATCCTTTCTCTCTTCTCCAGAAGGAAATGCAGCATCCGACTCTCTGAGTCTCATCTCCCTTGATGTCACCCTGCTGCCAGGAGCTGTCAAGAGCACTCAGAGCCAGGCCCAGCTCAGGACGCCCTTCCAAGAGTTGCAGCCCTGCCCAGAATTGGGGTTTTCAGGGAGGCAACAATGCCTAAGAGTGTGCAGTTTCTATTAGAAATCTAGGGCCAGAGCACAAACAAAGTGGAGAAGTCGCTGCAGACAAAGTGCTTTGCTTATGCAACAAGATGTCACTCCAGAGTGTCTGGGTTATGCTGGGAACCTACGACACTGGGGGTAGAAGCACAGAGCGATGTGGAGTCGCAAGGTGCAATACAGAGGGTTTCACATCAGCAGGCTCTAGGAGGGTGGCAACAAATGTTTCTCTACAAACAAGCATTTCCCCACTATCTGCCTACTGATGGGCTACATCAGTGTGGAGGACCATGGTGACCCTCGTACCACCCAGGGTCAGCGCTGCAAACAAAGCCAGACCTTGTGAATTTGATTCACATTTGGTGGTTTTTGCTGACTCAGTTATTTGCTAGTTTAGTATTTATGTCACTTTTAATATTATATGTTTAAAACATGATGAAAACTCAAATAAATATATATTTCTCAGTGAGATATTATGAATGAGGAAGGGCAAAGATTTAGATTAAAATTGATGTTTGTGCTATAACTATTTATAGTGACCTTTCTAAATATAATGAATTCAATTCAGTATTTTCATCAGAAAGAATAAAACTTTTCAATGTAATGACATGGTGTGAAACACTGCACTTTATATTCTTATAATCATGGCAAAGAAAATATTAATAGCCTTGGTGGAGAAGTGAAATGCAATTTTAGACAAGAATGTGTTAGGAAGGCTAGGAAGACAGCTGGGCTATCTCAGTGCCTGCCTGGCAGCACAGGGGCAAGGGTTTGATCCCCAGTACCACGTGTAGTGCCAGCCCCATCCCCAGGTGCGCTGAGCCAAAACTGGGCATGTGGCACTGATTTGTAGTCCCTGAGCTTAGGAAGCTGAGACAGGAGGATCACAAGTCTGAGCAGCGTAGCGAGACGCTGTACCAAAGAAAGACAGACGGAAAGAAGAAAGAAAGAAAGAAAGAAAGAAAGAAAGAAAGAAAGAAAGACAGACAGACAGACAGACAGACAGACAGACAGACAGACAGACAGAAAGAAAGAAAGAAAGAAAGAAAGAAAGAAAGAAAGAAAGAAAGAAAGAAAGAAAGAAAGAAAGAAAGGAAGGAAGGAAGGAAGGAAGAAAGAAAGAAAGAAAGAAAGAAAAGAAAAGAAAGAAAATACTTTTTTAAATGCATATATTCCCTGCAGAGCGCCCCCTGCAGGCCATTGGTCTAACGTGAGCAATGGGCGCGCTCTGGACACCAGCAGGACAAGGAAGGAGGAACACACCAACTCCATCCTGCCAGTTGAAAACTACAGAAGTAAAAAAAGGAAAAGGTAGGAGTAACAGGCTGCGAAGCAGGGGGAGCGCATCCAGAGGACGTGAGCAACGATCCACAGCGAGACAAGCGCTGCTGCGACCCTCTGCCGACGCTCACGACTGGTGACGTCCATCGCCTCAGAAGCCTACTTCTCTGTGAGCTGCGCACCTGGGCACTGCCCGCAGCTGGAATTCTGAAGAGCGGTTCCTTCAGCCTGCGGTCTCAGGACGTGAGCAAGCCGCTCCGTGGAGACCCCGCCGCCGCGGCTCCTCGTGAAGTGCGGGCCGGGTTTGCAGGCACTGAAGCCCCCCGACGGAGACGTCCCCTCCCTGAGACCCCTCCCCAGAGCAGTAGATCCCAAGAACTGCAGCGAAGTCCAGTGTACTGTCCCTGCCTCCCTGGAGGCAGGGTGCAAGTGTGACAAGGAGCTCTGGAGGTTAATTTATTTAAGGAACAGCTATCATTAAAAGCAAAACTTCTGAGCCAGAAAAGCACGCAGAACTAGTGAACAACTTGGATGACAAATCCCTTGGGCCCCAGCGAGGTCCTCAGAGCGTTTCTGTCAGGTGGCAGCTGTTCACTGCAGGCCATGATCTCAAGGTGGCACCGTCCCTCCCAGCAGCCGTATAACCAGAGTCACCACCAGCACCACGCCACCTGCGAGGCACTGCGTGTTAGCGCCACTGCCTAATGATGTGCTAGCGGCTGTGTAGAAGTGGCACACGTATGTTTCAACCTTCTAATAGCATATGAAGCTGTTGTTGCTATTGATTTCAGAAAGGAGTTTTATATATACAATAGAAGATTATATTAACATGTCAGAAAGCTATAAATTAAGAATTTATCTAGCATAAAGCATTATTGTTATTATTATTATTACTATTTGTACTGGGGATCTAACTCAGGCCGTTGTGCTTGCATAGTACACACCTATGCCACTGAGCTCTCTCACCAGCCCAGCATTATTTTAAAAATGTAAAGTTAAACTCATATACTTCGCAAATACCCAGCGAAATACGCATCATCAGAAGCACGCAAATCAGTTTAAAAATGGAAAAGATCCACATGAACCATGCAGACAAACATCTGATGACGAGCCACAAGCATAACTGAACCTTCAGCGCCTTTTGCACTACTAGTAGAAATGAGAAACGATGCTGCGATACAAAATAGCATTCAGTCTGCATAAAGTAGTTAAAATATAATTACTCTGCAGTCTGCCAGGGCAACATCTGGATATTTATAAAAAGTAAGTAGGTTACGACATCAACTCAATGTCTACCCCTCGATGTCCTTTGAATGCTATCCAGTGTAGCCACAGTGTGGGAACACCCTAAACATCCACTGAAATGTGAACAAATAAAATTTGGCACACGCTCAACATGCGACGTAATTTAGCACCACAAGCGAAGTCTTGTTGAGTGGCACAAAACGAATGAATCTGGCGGACAGCACGTGACACGAAATGGGCTAGTCAGAGAAGAAATGGACTACTGGACTATTTTAGAATATTTTGCTGAATCCACACACCTATAGTATTTAATTGAAAAATTAAACAAAAAAGGGCAATATAAAGGAATGACCATTTTGTACCTGTATATTCAAAATAGTTAGGATAGATATGCAGCTACATTCTCTTAATTCAATGAATGGAGGGATCTGTTCTAATAGTGTTTGTAAATAAAATATCATGTCTGTATCTTATACAACAAATAACCACTAAGAAAACAATATGCTATGTATTAATTATTGAAATGGTCCTACTAATTTGATTTGAAACTGTCTCATTGATATTTGTTTCTCAATAAAATTATGGGAAAAAACAATTACAAGAACTATGGGAGTTTAGTTCAGGAATTTAGCAAACAGGTGAATGAAATAAACAAAATATCTATTTTTAACAAAAAAAAAGATATTGTGAAAGGAGAAAAAATGGCTCAAAAGGAAATAACATCTGGAATGGGAGAAAAGATGAAGGAAGGAGGTGAAAATTGATAGATAGATAGATGATGGATAGATAGATAGGTAGATAGATGATAGTTTGATAGATAGATGATAGATAGATGATAGACAGATATCCTGAACAATTCCACATGCCTATATCTTATAATGTGCAACTATAGTGTAAAGATGAAAATATGTGATATAATAAATATTGTTAATTTATTGTCCTGTCTTAAAATTCTGCATGGTTTGTATATTTTTTCCTATCTTTCAAATGAAAAAGGAAAAAAAATTGTGTTCAGCACTGACTGTTTTAGTCAGTTTCTCTGTTGCTTGGATGAAGCCCCTGCAAACTAAAGGAAGAGGGGTTTATGTCGGTTCCTGCTTCGCAGGTGACTCAGTTTGTCTTCTGCTGGCCCAAGGCAGGATGCGCGCACAGGAGCAACACAAAAAAGAGCAGGTCAGCAGGACCCAAGGAAGTGAAAAGGAAATCAGGAGCCAGGCAGGAGACGCATGCCCACCGGTCCACATCCCAGGGACACTCCTCGCCTGAGTGCTGGAGATAAAAATACTTGAATTGGTCCAAATTTGATCATCTGCTCTAAGAAGTCCTGATCCACAGAATGGCCTACGTCTGACAGCCGGCAGGGACATGCAGGATATTATAGACTCACACAGAATAAGCTTCTGGGATATAAATAATTGCTGAACAAGTTTTCTTTTATCATGATTCTGAGAACTTAAAGGGCCATGAGTAACTACAGAGAGAGGAAGGGTAAATGGGATGGGAGGGAGGAAAACCACAGCACAGGCCAAGCCGGAGGTCTCAGGACAGGGCCTGGATCCCAGGCCTTGGGGGTGGGGAGGACTCCTACTAGGTAGGAACAAAAGCCCACAGCTTCTCAACAGGGTGAGTCTGTCTGTAAGCGCAGGCATCACTCTTTGTCAGAATATGGATTAGAGCCTCACAGCTTCAATTTTTTGCCTCTAGTCTCCAAAGTTTTGAATGTCTGGCTGAGTTATTTCATTTTCAGAAGACCCCAACTCCTTTCAGCAAGTCATCTATCTATAAGCCACACCTACAAGCGCACAAGGCCTTGGGAGTATTTAGATACAATAAAGGACTTTCCTCTTCTGTCCCCTAGAAAACTGTTGCATACCAGTCTTCAAAATACAGTCATTCCCTTTCTCAGAGTCTCCAAAACTTGAACAGTTCCAGCAGCACTGAAAAGTTCAAGGGCACAGTATTCTCTTAGACTTAGATCCACAGCAAACTGTTACCTCTGAGCCTCTATGAAGATCACACATAAGACAATATTGACATGCAAAGGCAAGGGTAAACTCCCAGTCCAGGAGGGAGGAATGAGAACATAGAAAGGAATGAGCAGGAGAAAAGCCCCGCTGGGCACAGAGTAAACCCAGGCCAGTGGGGACACTGTACAATGAACTTCTAAGGACATGAGAAGCCCTGGCCCCAGGACATTCTGCTGACTGCCATCTCAGGGCTTCTCTCCTAGGCCTGCCTTATTCAATTTGCAGCTTCTTCAGATGTTTCCCATCACTGTCTCTCTCACCATGTGGAATCTACAATGTACTTTTGCCTTTACACTCAGCTTCGTGCACTGCAGTCTCAGGACAGCCTGCTTATACCCCAAGACCCTCTTCTGAAGCCTGGTGGGAGCCTCCCTGACCCCACAGCTCATGTGCTCTGCACACCTGTGGAACCAGCAGCTCTGGTCCTGTGAGGTTTGCTTCCAGCTCAGCAGCAGTCCCATCCTCCTGAGGGCTGCTCTGGCCTCTCAAGACTTGATTGCTAGGCATGCTTGCTGAGTTCCCTGGGGAAGAGCAGCCATGCTCCTTCTCCACAATCGTGCAGTGGGTCCTCTTCTCAAATCAAATTTCCTCCACCTTTGTATATGAGCTTGCACTGGGTGGAGCTTTGTATGTTCCTGTGATGCCCTCTAGGAACTCTTCTTATTGTCCTGATCTATGTTTGTTTATAATCCATCTCTCCTCTGCTCATTTTTCAGAGCTTTTTCTTTCATGTAAACCTGGGCTTTGTGTGGCTGATAATCAGCTGCACAACCTGACTAACAGGAGAAAGCCATGTCCGTGCACATGCAGAATGTGAGGCTGACTAAAATTTCTTCTGCTGTTCTTACTTTCTGTCTCTCAAAGTTTCAGGACATGAGCAACATTTGGGCAGGTTTTATGTCACAGTATAACATCCATGCCCTGAGTCCCACTGCCAGTAGAGTTCTTTCCTTCTTTCTTTCTTTTTTTTTTTTTTTTTTTTTTTTTTTTTTTTTTTAGCAGAACCTAGGATTGAACTCAGGCCCTTGTGCTTACCAGGGAAGCACTTATTCTACTGAGCCATCTCCCCTAAAACAATGTCTGTTTTTTTTTTTTTTGTTTGTTTGTTTGTTTTTGTTTCTTTTTGTTTTTTTTTGGTGGTACCAGGGATCAAACTCAGGACCTTGTGCTTACCAGGCAAGCACTTATTCCACTGAGCTGTCTCCCCAGCCCCCAGTAGAGTTCTTGATCCCAACTAACACTACCTGACCCTGTTCTTTACCTTCTGACTCTATATCAGAATTCTGACCTTCTGAGCTCTGAACAGAATCTTGACTCAAGCTCTGCTCACAGCATCCTGAAGACTTTTCTAGCTGGCCTCCACACAGCATCCCTTACTCCTTCCAGGAAGCAGAAGGTAGATGGAGGCATTTGTCTGGTGATAAAGCTCCAGGGCCACAACCTGAGTGATCGGCCTCTTCTGACCCTATCCCATGCTGTAATGTGAAGCCATGTATAAAGCTCTACAATCTAGTCCACTCCCCAAGTGCCACCTATAAGTGCCAAATGCTCAAAAGAAACAGGTAGATGTGAGCATAACACTGCTGGGAAACCCTGAAGAGAGATGTCTGACATCAGTCTTGAAGTACAAGCACTGCCTTGTGTGGCAGTAAAAGGTTCTGCACAGATCCTAGTGTCCTAGGTCCTAGAACTGTGATGTTGCAGGACTCAATCTACCCACGCACTCAGGCATCTTGATCACATATTCTACCAGCAGATGACTGAACCACCCTAAGCGGTTCTGTGTCTAATTCACAGTTCATATCATCACTTCCCAGTCTCTGTAGCACCGAGAATTCATACACTTAGCAGCTCGTAGCCTCAGACTCTGCCAGGGACCTCCTGAAAGCTGTGTGGGCATCTTCTCCAGTGGGTTCCCATGGGAACAGTGAGTGATGCAGGTGAGCAAGTGCAAGCTGGTCTGTGGGGTGTGACCTTGGGGCACTGTTACACTGACTGTGCTGTGCTAGCCACAGCCCAGATTCTGTGGAGGTGCTGCACAGAGCTTCACCAGGAATAGAAGACACAAGTTAAGAATACTCGGGGAGACATAGGCAGGTGTCATCAGTCCTCATCATAGCCTTGTGCTCACCTTTATGGCCCCAGGCTGCTCTCAAACTCACAGAGATCCTGTTGCCTCCACTTCCCAAGTGTGGGATTACACCTTATGCCACCATGCCTGGACCCAGGGCCTGTGCAGCATGTAGGGCTGGGGACTGAACTTGAGACCTTGAGCTTGCTTGAGAAGCACTTATGCCTCTGAGCTATCTCTCTGACCCTGTTCTTAGCTTTTGTTTTCATGTAATTTATAATCTCTTTGAGAACATTTATTCAGTTTTCTCAAGTTTGAAGCCCAAGAACAGATTTCCAATGTACATCCCTGAGGTGGGTAACAATCCGAGTACCACGAAGTGTGTATTATTGGAGGTGAACGACTATCACAAGCACCTGCTGCCACCAGCTTCTTTCTCCATTAGCTCCTTTGTATCCTCACCATGCTCCAGGGTTAGTGCAAACCTTTCCTCTCTGCTCAGCAAGCCCTGACTAAGCCTAGCTCTAGCAGGCACTGCGTAGGCCCAGGGCTCTGCTGCTGAGCCAGCGCAGGCTCTGCTTGCCCAGAGCGACCTCTGGGGCCTTCACCACAGCCCAGGGTGGGAGCACTGAGGGGTGCAGGAGAGAGAGAAACTCTGGGACTCTGGTTCTAATTGATGATTCTCCTGCCTCAGCCTCCAAGTGCTAGGACTACAAGCATTGCCACCATGCTCGTTCTATTATCAGTATCTAGATTTCTTGGTGTAGGCCTTAAGCTCACTTTGGGGGTATATTTATGTGAGATACATACTAGAAGAGATTTTACATTATAAGCATGTGTTTAAGTGGTAAAAGTAATATTTTCTTAGGGGCACAAAAAGAGGAAAAAAATCTTAATACAATTATTCTGTGTAGATTTGCTCCTGCAATTCTTTAAAAAGCATTTTATGTTATTATACAAAAAAGTGCCTGCAAGCAGATGCAGGAGCCAGGGGTTCGATTCCCAGGCCTGTGCTCCTGGCCCTGCTCCTGGGGCATTCTGAGTAATGGAATGAGACTGGGTGTGCTGGAGCGCAACTATAATCCCAGCACTTAGGAGGCCGTAAACAGGAGAATCACTGAGTCCGATCTAGTAGTGAGACCCTGAACACCCTGTAGACCCTTCACTAAAAAATATATAGAGAAAACAATACAAAAAAGATCTTAAATTTTAGCAGATTATAATTATTTTCACAGTGTGTGGTATTTCCATTATGATAGTAGCACATCCATGCATTTTTTTTATTAAATCAGGAGATTTGAGTCATGCTATTCCCTGATAAGAGCCTCAGGTGTAGGTGGGCGGATCATTCTTTCTCCGGATTGCAAAACCCAACATGCTGCTTAAAATAGACTACTACTCGCCACTGATTTTAAGACTGTCTCAGATTGTCATGAATTTTGTAGAATCTCACTAAGGCCACCAGCATTAGAAGAGCGTGTTTCAGGACACACTATGCAGTGTAGTCGGATAACACCTGAGCAGGCAGAGAGCTCACAATGACACAGAAGGTTCCCTAATGAAAAGGACAAGCAAAGAGCTTCGAATTCACCAGTTCGTTAGAACATCAGGCTTGCTGTCATCTGTAAGAAGTTTCAAGTGTCTGAGATAAAACCATGTTCAGAGTCCCTGTCCCAGGCCTTTGTCCTCAGGGACAGCCTGGTATCCACCTCGGCAGGTCAGCTGCTGAATGGGACTGGTGTGAGCCGTGACTGCAGCTCTGTGCTATGAATAACTGAACGGAGGCACCTCTGCTACTGGATACCATCTGACGTGGAGGGTCTACCTCTCCACGTCACTGAAATCCAGAAGCGCTGCGAGGTGAGAATACAGAGCCTGCAGCAGAGCTTGGGCCCGGTGCTCTCCTGGCCCAGCCCGCATCTCCTGAGCCCTCCTGTGGGGCCTCTGACTCCTGCGGGCTGAGGCCGCTGACACCGAGCAGTGAGTTCTTCACAGCGTAGGACGCACAGCAGAGAAGCTCCCTGGTGCTGGGCTCGGGATTCGCCATGTCGGGTGGAAGTAATGACTCACTTAGATTGGGGTTCCCAACTAGGAACAAACCAGAGGACCCAGTCCAGCAGTGACCAGGACAGTGGAGAAGAGAATACAGAAAGGCTGCACTTGTCAGGCTGCTGCTGTTGACCAGAAGTTTCTCTGGCATTGCTAGTATCAAAGGAGATTGACCAGATTCCCTGTATGGTATATGATGTTGTTTTAATTGTGGCCTCTGAAGGTGATTTTAAATTTATAAGGCAAAATTACTTCTCTCCTGTTTATAACCTTCACAGTCTGTGGAAATGATAGCAGAAAACCAATCATCACTCCATGGAAGGAATCGGAGGCAACGTCAAGTAAGTCACCCGCAAGTACAGGGATCGTGCAGGATCGCCGGTCAGAGAAGGCCTCTGGGGACAGGGGACCTCAGTGTCTACCCAGCAGGTTCTGCCATCAGGACACAAAGCACGGAGAGTGGCCCTGGCTTCCTCCAGGCCCCTGTGTCCCATGGGCAGCACTGCATGCCCTGCCCAGCAAGCTACCTGCTGGCTCGCTGGGGCAGCAGCTGTACCTCCCGGGTCTGCATCCTGAAGTGTGGTCCCGGGCTCTCTCTGGCTTCTCACACTCTCTGTCCGGTGTGGTTCATGCCCAACTTCCTGCCCTCCTGATGTTCTTGGCCCAGCAAGCTGCAGATCCCCATCTGAACCCCAAATGGGGAGCCACACGCACCCCGCCCCAGGCTGTGTGCACCATGTGCAGCGGCAGAGAAGCAGCGCAGGAGGCTATGCACTCCCTGGATCTCGGCGCGATGGGCCCATAGACTCGCTACCAGGACCCGACTGGGTCTGTGTCCTGGGGCCCCAACTGTCCAGCCAGACCCAGGATGCTGAGTCACGGCTACTTTGCCCTCCCTCCTCCTGGTGAGCTTTCCAGGGCTCTCTTCTGCTGCACACTCCCAGGAAAAACAGGCCCCTCCCGTGGAGCTGTAATGCCCAGTGCCTCAAGTCTGAAGCAGTGAGGGCTCCAGAATCTGTTTGAGACTTTTATCCTGAGCGATCCAGAGGGAAGAGGCTTTTTTCAGAAGATTCAGCAATGAACACTATAGGAGAACTTCCCAAAATTCCCAGCTGGGTTTCAGATGATGCAAAAGATGCACAAATAAAACACAGAAACCCATTCAGTAATGTGTGAGGCAGGGGCTGCGAGAACAACGCCTCGAAGTGGGAAAGACAAGAAACTGTCCAGCTTCTATTTTTCTCAGTAGGAAGTGTAAGGGGGGATGGGCGGGTTCCACCTCCTGAAGACACAGGACCCTCCCCACATCTGGGCACCTCCCTCCTGCCTCTCCTCAACAGACCTCATCCTGCCTGTGAGAGCCACCACTCAGCCCAGCTGTGGCCAGAGAAGGAGTGGGAGCTTCCGAGCTCCAGGTGCCCAGAGGCAGGGAGGGGCCCAGGCAGATTCTGTCCCCAGTGACTTGTGCTTCCCCACTCAACACTAAGGGCCATTTGTGCTGAAGACTCCAGATCCCAGCTGTCAGCAGAGACCAGCAGCAGAGGGCAGCAGAGGGCGGCAGTGCCCAGCGAGCTGGCCTGTGGCTTCTGCGGGAGCTGGGCTTTGATGGGGGTGGCCACATGGCAGTGACAGCAGCTGTGTCACCTATGGACACACGATTGCCCGGTATCATCCACCTGTGACGTCAGAACTTCTAGGAGAGCTGCACTGGGCTGACTACCGATTTCCACTGCAATCCAGGAAAGACCCCGATATGATTTTTGTGTAGCTCCCCCTCAAAGCTTCATGGAGTTATTGGGGCAGCTTCAGGACTGTGATCAATTCACGATCCAATGCTGGGATTCTGGATGTGAGCGCTAGAGCCACCTTGGGGTGGGTCACCTGGGAACAACACAAGTAAGGGAGGGGCGCTAGCTGCGTGGGCCGCTGCTGCTCCCTCATTTACCTCCACCACGGACTGCTGCCCCTGCCATGTGCCACCCTGCCTGCTGCGAGCCAGGAGAGCGCGCGCTAAAACCTCCGCACACTGTCAGCTTTCCTTCCTTACCTATGGGTGATGGGTACTTTGTCCCAGCAATGAGGAAAAAGTGAGTGGAGACAAACCCCACACTGATAAGCAGAATTCCGTCAAGGCAAGGTGACGCTGTCTTATTTGAAGGCATCTAAGAAGAGTACAGACAATGCTGATGATCAATACAGATCGTTGTGGATGACAGGCAGTTGCCTGGGCGGGCACTGGCCCCGCCCCGCCCACTGAGGGTTAGGCGCCACTGAGTGCTTCTGGTGTCTTTCCCTGCCTCGCCCTCCCTCGTCCTTTCCCTCGCCATCCCTCCTTCTCTCCCTCTCCCCCTTTCTTTCTTTCTCTTTCTCCCTCATCTCATTCCCTCTAACCCTGAGTACTGTTCTTTTTCTGCCTCCTTTTCATTATTCATCTCCTGAGCCACACCTCTTTTCTGTTCCTGTTAATGTCTCCTGGCACTTCGGAAGGCCCCTATTAGTGCAGCGGCACCATGCACTCTCCGCAATGGACCTGCGCTCCTGCAGGGATATTTGTGGGAGCACCTAGCATTGAAACATGGCTGGACTAACCCTGAACCTTGCTGTCATTTGTGAATACCCGGCTCTATGAACAGACTGCACACCTGCCAGAGATCAGCCGGGCCAGCAGCCTTGCACTTGGGCAGAGATCCCCGCTGGGAGGAGGAGCGGGACCAGGCAGAGCTTTGCTGCCACAGAGGCCCACATCAGGGCAGCTTGGACACAGTGCCCCTGGCTTGGTCCCTGGAGCTGACCAAATACACAACTGGTCACATCTATTTAGTTCTTTCTTTCTCCTTTTCTTTTTTGTGCAGGATCTCACTATGCAGCTCCAGCTCATAGTAGCCTCCTGTTTTCTGCCTCGCCGTTGCTGGGATTATAAGCAGGCACCACCACACCTAGACTCCATCGCTGATTCAGCGCACCCGAGGGCAGGGCTGGCATGGCATGCAGTGCCAGGCTCGAACCCTCGCCCCTATGCTTACCTAAGCAAGCGCTTGGTCTGCCGAGCTATCTCACCAGCCCTTATTTAGCTCCTGAGTTTGTGTTACCTGGGCTTGCTCTGGCATGTGCACTCCAGGGTCTTGGGATTGACTGGTTTGCTGGATGGGCAGCACCCAGTCTTCTATCATGGGAAGTGGGTTCTCTGGTAGGGGCCAGCTTTCAGAGTTCCTCAGTCCTGATTTGCACTACGGGCTCCTGTGCATTTCCCTGTGTCTGTACATGAGATTTCTGGCCTGACTTCTGTCTCTGTCTCTACCTCTAAGATGCCTAAGACATCTTTCTCTTCTGTTTCCTAGTTAAGGACTCCTGATTGTGTTAGGACTTTCCACTCTGCACCCAGACAGGATTAACTGGTTTACAATCTGAATTCTGAGTTATTAACTTGCAGTAGTGGCTGGAGGTGCATCTGGCTGCCCTGCACGCAGGAGGGACCCTGTTCCATGACAGTGGGCCCACAGTGGAGTGAGGTCAGAGTGGATGAAGCACTGGACAGGCTGCACCTCTGTGGTCTCCAGGGGAAGCACTGCTGTGGCTTGATTTGCAGCACATGCCTAGGCTAGTGGCCTGCTGTGTGTCCCACACATGGAAGCTGAGTCCTTCCATGGAAACATTTGCTAGATATGTGGTCTGAGTGAGCCTTACCGTCCTGTGCTTGACTTTACTGCCATCTGTTCCGTACTTCCCCAGTGGACATGCTAGTGACTTGGGACCAATTTGGAGTGTCCATGTGGGATGGTGTTGGTCCTGTTGGTCCTTAAATGTTCGTTGTACTGTCATTGCAGTCTACTCTGCTTTGATTCTAAGGACAGCATTTTTATTAGAGATACCAGAGGTTTGTTGTATGAAAAACTCTTGGTATTGTAAAGGTCCTGCTGAATGACCAAACCCTAAGAGCATTCTGGAAGGCTCCACACTTTTTGCCTGCCTGTAGTACATTAAGGAGGAGCGTTTAAAGCCAAAGAGGTTGGTCTTTTCTTACACAGCCTGGTTGGAGTACAGATTGGGAAAACAAGAATACTGGACAGAAATGGGAGCTGAATTCTAACGTGGTCCTGCAGCTGGGTCTGTTCTGTAAAAGGGAAAAGAACTTCTATCACATACATCATGAAATTCTGAGGTTACACCAAGATCCTGCCCTTAGGAGCTCTTGTCACATCCGTGTAACTGCAAATGTCAAAACTCCCTGAGGGCCAGACCTTGGAGAACCAGTGAAGCACTTCTTCCTCTGATGCTCAAAGGGAAGAAAAGGGATTCTTGCCAACATAAAAATGGTGCAGACTGGCTGAGCCACTGAGCTACGGTCTATGTGCAAAAGAATGATTTCATGAAACTGGAAAACATCGTGCCAATGATCATTTAACATAAGCCATATTTTATGCATGTACTCTACACCACACTAACGAAGTTTCAGCAACCTCAAAGGCTGAAGAGTTTACTTCTGGTAAGAGCTCTTGGGCTGATTTGTTTTTCAGAGCAAAGATCTCACAGGTGGAGATCATAGCCCTTGTGCAGCATTCCCTGTTGGAGGTTTATGGAAGCAGTAACTGGTTCCTGTAAAAGAATCCATCGAAGGACCTGGGCTGGACGCCTAGCCAAACTGAAAGCCCTAACTTGAATCTCTTGCTTCTCTGGCCCTCAGCTTGGGGAAACTGAGACACACCCTCTGTTATATCCCAGCGCATTTAAATAGTTAAGAACCCACACAACAGATAAAACAAAGGTTTTCCTCAGAGCACACCTCTGTGACCTAGTGTAGGCTCAGCTATTCCAAGAACAAGGCTCATTTTCATCACCTCTGGGGCTGGGGGCTTTTCTAAAGAAGCATGCAAGCTGGGCCACTCTTGAAAGCCATTTCCTGGGAAGAATGCCGTGGACTGCACTTTGGGGTGGGAAAGGTGAGGGTCAGTGTGGGGATGGGGTGACGGTGGCAGGCATATCCGAGAAAGGGACTTGTGGCTGAGGGAGAGAAGGGCCCATAGGTAACCTTACCCTGCCCACCAAGGGGGCTTATTCTAAGAGAAGGGCGTGGGAGGCATGGTTGGCCCTATCGTACCTAGATTGACAAGGAGTTCATTTCCACATAGGTTATAACTTTAAATGAGATTATTTAAGGGTTATGCTGCACTAGTTTTTTCTTAGAGAAAATTGTCTTTAAAGCTAGGAAACAGAGTACGCATGTGCTGGCACAGGCTGTGAAATAGAAGCAATGGAGGCTGTTATACCACTAGTTTTATTAAGACTGCTTTTAGTATTTTCTTGGATATGCATAGAGTGCTGTATTTCATTTGCTTTATTAGGAAAACTTAACATTTCTAAAGGAAACATGCAAACTATCCAGTTCAAGTGGTTAATCCTATCGCAGCTTATACAGTCATATGTATAATTCTTACTCCTATAGGAGTTTCTCCTTTTTTATTGACTGATAAAGTATTCTGATACTAAGGTCATTTTGTACTTGTCTTAATAGTTTAAGTGTAATAAAAAGCGCTTGTCTCAGTTACTCTTCTCTCATTGCTGGGACAAATACCCAACACTCAAAATGAAGGAAGAAAAGGTTTATTTAGCTCACAGTTAATGGAGAATTCAGTCCATGGCACAGGGCAGTCTTTCATGGCAGCAGCAGAGAGCTGGGGAGTAGCAGCAGCAATGGCTGCCAAGGGGAAGGCTGTCTCTCCATCTCTCCTAAATTGCATTCATACTGTCTACCTCAGGCTGGGGGAAGTACTCACACCCATGATCCCAGCAGTACTAAGACCCATATTCTGAGTGAATCATGAGTTAATCTGAACCTCTAGAAGTCCCCTCCCATGACTGCATGAAGCTTTGGGGGTGGGGGCAGATAGACACAAACCGTAACAGTGCTTAAGAAAACAAAATATACTCATTCACTTTCTCAGAGTCTCCAAAACCTGAACAGTTCCATTCCAGCAGCACTGAAAAGTCCAGGTTCAAAGTATGCTCTTAGACCCACCTTTGGGCCTCTATAAGTGTCACAAAGAAGATAAACAATATCAACTCCAAAAAGTACATGATAAATACTATAATTTAAGAGGCAGAAACAAGGACATAGAAGGAAATGAGATCAGAGCTGGAGTAAAGCCCCACTGGGCACAGGCTAAGCCCTGGAGATCCATGTCCAGCTTCCAGGAAACAGTGACACTGAGACGTGAACTCCACGGGAGTGGAGCCCCGGCCCCGGGAGACAGCTGGTGGCTGCAGAGCTGCTCCTCCCCTGGGCTGGCTCTGCTCACTTTCCAGTTTCCTCAGATGCTGCCCACTCCTGGCTTCTCTCACCTCAGGGTCTCCTGTGCCCTTGCAACCTGACTCTCTCATGGCAGGAGCTGGGACACCGCAGCCTTCTAAATCGGGATGATATGCGTGAGTCTTCTGGGGACAGAGGCGCAAGGTCATGGCTGGCATCTAGATATTCCCCAAGCCGTGTGGGTTTTATCTGCATTGCTAAAGGAGATGGACTCACATGAGGAGTGAGTTATCTCGTCCAGACCTCCAAAAGCTTGCACAAAGAGATAAGCAGCATGGACATATCAGGACACAGGCTAAACGCCCCTAGCTTAGAAAGAGAAAGGAGTGCAGGAAGAACAGGGGCCATGGCCAGACAGAAACCCAGCTGGGCAAGGTAAGCACCCTGGAGATCCATGTCCTGCACCCAGGCAAGTTGTGACTGGGATGTGAACTCCAATGGGCGAGAGGAGCCCTGTGACACTGCTGGGGACCTCAGGCCTCACAGCTTCCCTCCTTCCTGGGCTTTGATTAATTTGCAGTTTCCTGAGATGGTTCACATCCCCACTTCTCTGTCCATGTGGTTATCATCTGCACTTTCAGTTTACTCTCAACTTAATGCATTCTGCTCTGAGGGTGGCCTGCCTGGACTCCAAGTCCTTCTTCTAGAACACATTGGAAGCCTCCCTCACCCCACAGCTCCTGCATGCTGCACACCTGTGGCTCCAGCAGCACTGGTCCTGCGAGCTCTGCTTCCTGCTCCAGCGAGAGCCCGTCCTCCCTAGTCAGGACCGCACTGGGCTCTCTGCATTCCTAATTCTTCCAACTGTCCTGATCCACAATAGGCTTAATGTGGCTGGTAGTTAGCAGTATAAACAAATTTATTGCCTGACACAAAACAATGCTTTTAGAGTTAGTGTGACCACTACTCAAACTAAATTTCCTGGGGCTTTTGTTTTAGTTTCTGGTTAATTTGCATCTGAGTACCTGCAGGCAGCCTTGCATAGCCCGAGGTTACAGGAAGTTAAAGCTTTTCCATTTAGTTTCTTTTCTGAAGTCACCTCTGTAATCTAACTTTGTTTACAGGAATTGGTGACATAGGAATTTTATCTAACAGCAAGAAACAGCCCTATTTACTGAACAACCTAGAACAGTGGATGAGTATACATTTATAACAGAAAGCACAAGATTTACATTTATGGCCTAAAATGTGAGTTGATCCATTACAGCAACTGCATGCCATTTGCCAAACAAATTTGTCATTTAACATAGAACAGCACCTTTAGGGACAGCATGACCATTACTCAACACACATGTTTTTCTGGGAGCATTGTTCCCTAGGAACTCCCAGTCTATTGATGATTTATTAATGGCACACAAAGGCTCCTTGTGGTCTTACAAGGAAGCAGGGTCACAGAAAGTTGAGTACAGTAATTTTTACATTTAGTTTTACATTAACTCATCACATTACTTTTACATTAGCCCTTTACATGACCCTGTTCTTTACCTTCTGATTGGAATTCTGACCTTCTGAGCCCTGAACAGACTCTTGACTCAAGCTCCACTCATGGCATCCTGAGGATTTTTCTCATGGACATCCACAGGCACTCCCTACTCCTTCCATGAGCAGAAGGCAAATGGAGGCATTTGGCTGGTGACCAACCTCACGGGCCACAACCCTAGTGATTGGCTCTTCTGACCCTGCCCACCCCACACTGTACTGTGTGTGAAGTTGTGTATAAAGCTCTGCAATACAGTCTTCGTTAGAGCACAACTACAAGGCAAAATGCTCAAAAGAGACAGGTAGGTGTGAGCATAGCACTTCCTGGGACCCAGATGGCAGATGCCGGGCTTTGGTCATGAAGCACAAGCACTGCTTTAGGTAGCCTTACCAGGACCTGCACTCGTCCTGTGCTCTCTGCAGTCCTAGGAGTGTGAGGCCACAGGACCTCCTCTGACCAGGCGCTAAGGCGTCATGGCCACGCAGCCTGCCTGGAGGCAGCTGCACCGTGCTGAGTGGCGCAGGGTCTCAGCCCCTGCCTCACACAAGTGACACCACTTGCTTCCTGGTCTGTGACACCAAGCAGAATCTGTATGCCTGGGAACTGGCAGCTTCAGACTCCATTAATGTCACCGGGCTGCAAGAGTGTCATGCCCACTGATTTCCCATGGAAACTGAGTGACACAGTGACCAGGAGCAAGGTGGGCTGTGGGGTGTTCTACCAGCTGGACTGTGTGAGCCACAGCCCTTGGCCATGAAGGTGCTGCTCAGATTGTCACCAATACATGGAGGACAAAAGTTAAGGTCCTCAGGGCAGAGGCAGGCAGGTGCCATCTGTCTTACTTTTGCAGTCATATTAGCTGTCATGAGCACAACTATGAAACCCTTGTACTATGAGCTACTAGAACACTTTGATTGCTCCAGGAAAACTTCTCGTTCCCCTCTCAGCCAGCAAATCCATCCCCCAGACAAATAATGCCATGCTTTGTGCTTTTTATTATAATTTTCTTTTATTTTGAACAGTAAAAACAAGAGCAAGAAAAAACAGAAGCAGTAACAGAAACGGTAACATGGAACAATACATATTTTAGAGATTTTTCAAAAGAACAGCTGACTAACAGTGATTCATATAGTACCTACTTTTATTGTCAAGTCTGTTCCTCCAATTAACAGATATGGTCATGCAAGGTGGGACATATGATTGAATATTACCAAATCTTAAATTTTTGTTCTTGACTTTCATTTTCTTTTATTAACTTTAAAAAAAAAAATACTTTAAAGGAGCTGGGGATGTCTTAGTAGAATAAGGGATTGCCTGGCAAGCACAAGGACCTGAATTCAGTCCCCAGTTGCAAAAAAAAAATTATTTTAAAGACAGTCTAGTAGCAGTTCCACATGGTACACATTTAGAAGACCAAAAGGACAAGTATTGCAAACATGGTTTTAGGATTACACATTGCTGTCCTCAATGTAGTTGAGGATATCACAGATATCTTAGTTCACAGATATCAAGCTAGAGAGTTAGTCAGGGTGGAAAGTTGACCCTTTAACTGCTATTTCCAAACATCTGATGGAGATTCTTAGGACCACCCTTACCCTTTGTGCATATATGCATGTGTTTGAAAACGTGCACTAGCCACGTTTGCTTCAGGTCTCCAGACACCTGGAAATACACAGGATGACATTTTGGGTTTTCAGTGCATATTTTCTGAGTCGGCTATAGATTATACTGTTGAACATAATAACAATTGCTTTACCTTTCAATTGCATTCAGGTGTATGAATGTACAAGAGTTTATTCTCATATTCTCTTAAAGAGATTTAAATATGTTTTCAGTGTTTAGAAAACCACAAAGAAGCTACTAGGAGCCTTTATATGCTAGTTTCTGTTCATGTTCCGTATCTCTGGAGCACAAAATTAAAGATAGAATTGGTTTTAATAGGATCATTGTGCACTTATGAGAATTTCAAAATAACGTTCTCATGGTGTTTATAGCATTTCAGTCCCACCCACAAAGTGTGACAGTTAATTTTTCTCTATCGTCAATGATTTTTTTCTCTAACCTTCCCTGGCTGAATATTGGTGGCATGTAAGAACTAACATTGCTTAATATGCTGCAGGACATAAGCGAGAAGCCTGGAGTCTGTTTAGTACTGCATTTGGGTGGAGTCTTTTTACCTTGAACTGAGAGCCAGCTGTCTTAACCTTCACTGAAGAAACCCATGAACACGTGAAATTTAAGAAACATATACAAATGTTAAGTTCTTAGAAGCAGAGAGTAAGCACGAGTTGCCAGCAAATGGGCTGCGAGGGTACCAGGAAAGCATGGTCAGGGCTGAAAACTTGGATTAGAAGATGGACACGTCCTTCGGGAGCCGCTGCCCAGCAGGGGAGGTGACGGCTCTCTGAGTCTGACTGTGGAGAGCCTTGCACCATGTGTATGTCTCCCACCGTCAGGTCATCTTCTGATACTACAGATATATCACCAGGGCCAAGTAAGGGTTTTAAAATTTAAAATAGAATAAAAAAGTGGAAGGGGATGTTGGCTATGTATGATGTTTGCCGTTCATAAATGTCTTTGCTGATAGTCGTGTTGGTAAGATTCAGCTTGCTCAGCTGGCTGCTGTCCCGCACACCCGTGAGTCTCAGCGCACTGATTTTAGCATAAACGTGGTCAGCCAAACAGGCACAGTGACTACCCCATCCCCGGTTCCGTGCTGTTGGGCAAATGTGAAAATGCTGGTAACCTTTTGTGAAGTGTGGTGAGAAATGCACAGAAGTGATCCACTGAAGGAAGCAGCCAGCTCTTTTCAAACTCTCAGGCTCAAATCAAGGAAAATAGGACAGAGAGAGCGCATCATGAGTACGCACTTGACAAGCCTAAGTTACTGGATTCCAATACAAAAAAAGAAAACAGCAAGAATAGAAAGAAGCTGCACTTCTCAAAACTAATGGGAATAAAGGGAAGTGTATTCAGGGGTTGCTGCACTTCACAGGTGAGCAGCAGAAAAGGACGAATAACCAGGACTAGACTTAATTTTACGAAAAGGGCCCTAGTTCCTGGAAGTGAGGCCTCCAGCCAGCCCTGCAGCACCCTGGGGACACTTTGTGCTCTCCTGGCTCTAAAGGACGCCCACAGCCATGCTCTAAAGAGAACCAGACTCGTCCAATGTTGGCTCTGAGAGGATGAAAAGTCCAGGATAATGTCCTGGAAAGGGAGGTTCAGTGGAAAAGTACGGTCTCATGGGCTGAGTGAACTTGCCTGTGAAAGTATGAAGTAGACTGAGTTGTTTCACATCATAGATAGAGATCGATCCTTCCTCATATTTCAAAAAAATCCCCACCACCGAGGGAGGTAGTACAACCTTAATATCATTAGGCGGGTGAGAAAGAGCCTGGTAATTATTGTGAGTCTTGTCAAGGCTCCAAAACCCATTTGCAGGGTGAATACCTGAAAACTGTATTTCCCTGTTGACCGAATCAGAGCAAAGTCCTATCGTCCACATCTTGTTCCCTCCTACGTCCACCTCCCAGTAATGGTTTCCTGTGGAGAAGCAATTCCGACCCAGCACAGCTGGGAGTGAGGTAAATCTTCCTGGCCTTTCAGGAACGGTCTGCTTGCTTGGCAAACACTTCGTATGTTTCCCTGCTTCTGACACCAAGAGCTGAGGGTGAGCAGTGTCTTCATCAAGAACGATGTCTTCTGCAGAAGAGGAAGAGACCCGTTACCTGAGGCCCTGAGCAAGGAGCTCCCGATCCTGTGAGCGCTGACAGAAGAGGGCTGAGGGGCACAGTGCAGGCTCCAGGAGTCCCTTCCACAGCCCACAGCCATGACAGTCCCAACAGTAGGGTTAGGGATCTCTCCTCTCAGGGAAAGTTCTCCACATCACTGCAACTCTGGACCTGCTGTGTGCTGACACCTCCAAGGCTCTCAGAACATGGCTGGTGAGAACGAGGACATGAGGCTGACACCTGGGAAAGGTGCTACCAGTGGCCTGATGCTCACGGGGCTTCTAGGTTCTCCCTCAGGAGCTCCATGTCTACATGCAGCGAGGAAAACCAGGTAGGGCCTGGGAACTTCACAGAGACAGCAGCACAGAGCAAGAGGTCAAGGAGCTCAAGAGGACGAACCAGGCAGGACAGGGATGGGAAGGGAGGAGAAATAGAGGGGTTTAGTGAGGGGCAAGGCCCAGGGGAGGACCACCTGAGTTAGCGAGGCTGTGCTTAGGGCTGTGCTTCCCTTAGGCCATAATGGAAGAGAATGAGGAGGTGGACACTGGAGGGAACAGGGATGCCCAGCTGTTTATTAGGGTTTCCTATGAGAAGAGAATGACCTTAACCTCCAATGGAGGTTACTGTTGAATGCTTTCTCTGAAGGAGAAAAGCCACCCATGTGCACAGGGAGAGAGAGTCTGGCAGACCTGGAGACTCGAGGCTGCAGGAGCAGGAAGAGGAGGGGATACTTCTGTACCCTGAGTCCTTCCTGGCCCTGAGGTGCTGGGGCGCTGGTGCCCTGGTCGGGGAAGGGCAGCCTCCTGGTTCTGCCTGGCCCAGCCCTGCCCTGGCTCTCGGCTGAGCTCCCTGTATCTGCACTCCACATGGTGCTGAGCCTAGATCTGGAATCTTCCATGACACAGGTCACATCCAGGGCTCCTGGGAAGCTGGGTTTTAGCAGTGGGTTTGATGGGGATCCTGGGTGGGTGGCACAGCCCTCGTAGGAGAACCGGGTTGCCCTGCTACCCTCTCTGCTTGGCCACCTAATGATGGGTCCACTTGGCTCCCACCCTGCCCTGGGTTCCTAACACCAAAGTGAACTCCAGAGCCCCAACAACTAGTACCTGACATCCCAAGCCCTGAGGCCAAGGTAAACTGTCCTTTGCCAAGGTGACCTGTGAGGTCTGTGTGAAGGCGAAGCAGAGCACGTGCTCCTAGGTGCTCCCTAAGGAGGTTTCTCTCATCTCCTCTCATCTGCATGGTGGTTCTCACAGAACCCAGAAGCAGTGGGCAGCGTGACACTGGCTTCCTAGTCCCACACATTTTGCGGGTTATTGGGCAAGAGCTTTGCTTCCACACTTGACTCCCACAAAGCTGAGGTGGACAACAGGTTGTCACCTTAAGCTGTTCCCTTCCCACTTACCTGCAAATCTGCGAGCTTCCTTCAGACCTGCAGCAGATGGAGACAGAAAGGTCAGGGAGGGAGTGGGCAGGCAGGGCTGCTGCAGGGAGGGTGCAGGCATGGGCGCTGGGATTAGGACTGTACTTACACTGCTTTACAAAACGTTTTCCTTGCTCTGCAAAGAATCACACAGAGAGATAAATATTTTAGTGATACACAGACTGAATTTTCAGTTTAGCACAGGACAGGAAATACAATTTACCAAGTTCTTTAGCGATACTCTTTTTAAAAAAGCAACGTAATATTAGCTTTTGAAATACCAAGAAAATTGGTATTTCTCAACATGATTTGTTTACCATGTGCGAAGATTCATTCAGCTCTCTGGTGCTTACAAGCAGGAGAGCAGGAAGGTCTTTACAACAAGTCTTCATGATATGCAGACTTAATTTTCAATTATCCCTAGAAATAAAAGCAGAACTTACCACGTTCTTTAGCAATTTTCTCTAAAAAAAAAAAACCCAAAAGAATATTAATTTTTGAAATGCCAAGAAAGTTGTTTGTAGACTTTCATACAATTTGTGAAACATTAATTCCACAATTTTATTTTATTTAGGAATGTTTATTCATGCCTGGAGTTTGAAGCAAAAGGACAGAAACACTCTTTGCAAAATGTTTCCTTTGCTGTCACACAAAAAGATCAATATTTTGATGACATTCCAACGCATTTTTCATGTAGGTCATCAGTGAAGTCAAAACTTACCGAGTTGTTTAACGATCCCCTCTAAAACAAACAAAAAAGCAAAGAAACATTAATATGTAAGTTGCAAGGAAAGATTTTCATAGAATTTTTCACAATATGATTGGTGAAATATTTGAGGAGATTTGTTGGACTTTCTGGAGATTGAAGCAGATTGGCTCTGTACCAAGACTTTGTTTTGTTCTGCAAACAGTCACACTGATAGACAAACATTTCATGACACGCAGACTCAATTTTCAGTTTAGCACAAAAAAGAAAACAGAACTTACCACTTTCTGCAGCAGCATGCTCTAAAGGAAAGCAAAAGAACATTAATTCTTGCAAGGGCAAGAAAACTGATCCTAGCATTTGTCTTTATTTAATTTGCAAAATATTTGTGAACATTTGCTCAGCTTTCTAGAGTTTAAAGAAGGACAGGAAGGGGCTTTACCTAAACTTTTCTTTCTGCAAATAATCACCATGATAGACAAACACTTCATGACACAGACTGAATTTTCAATTTAGCATAAGGAAGAAAACAGAACTTACCAAGTACTTTAGCAATTTTCTCTAAAAAGAAAAAAAAAAAAGCAAAGGAATATTAATTTTTGAAATGCCAAGAAAGTTGTTCTTAGTCTTTTTCTTGGTACAATTTGTAAAATATTTGGGAAGATTTGTTTAGTTTTCTGGAGTCTGAAGCAGAAGGTAAGAAAGGGCCACCTGTCCTCCATTTCCACTCGGGGACACCACTGACCTTGTGTGCAGCCTCACTACCATTATGTGAGCCCTCTGGCTGTCCCAAGCGGCTGCTGCTGCTAACTTCTGGCTCCATCAGCTCCTTCATATCCTCCGGGCACTCCTGGGTTCACTGCAGACCCTTCCCCCTGCTCAGCAAGCCCTGACCGAGCCCAGCTCTAGCAGGCGCTGCCTAGGCCCAGGGCACTGCTGCTGAGCCAGGGGCAGGCTCTGCTCACCCAGGGCGACCTCTGGGGCCTTCAGCACAGCCCAAGGCGGGAGCTCTATGGTGTAGGAGAAGGACTGGCCTCCTGGGGAGGGGCTTTGGTTCCTTTTTCATTAGAGATATTGTGCCTCAAAAGAAATACATGTTTATATAACTTAAAAATCAGAGAGAATAAAAATCGATTGAGCCATTAAACCTTAACTGTTCCTTTCAATGTACCAAGAAATTAGGTCAATTATTTTAACTATCTTGTGTGTATATATCACAACCATCATTAATTTTTTACCATCCTGTTATGAAATTCTGTGTCATTGTCTTAATTTTCTACATAAATTCTAAAAATAAAAATAATTTTTTCATAAAAATCAGAGAAAAGAAAAAAAATTTCACTAGTTTCCTTTATCTACATGCGACCACTTGAAGTATCTCATGCATACATCCAGAATATTTTCATTCCACTACAAAAGTTTTATCTAAAAATACTACCACTTCATTTGTTACTCTCATAAATGATAATATTAAATACATGCACAGAAAAAACAGCACACCATAAAATATCACTGAATAGCTAAATTTTATTTATTTGTATTAATACTATGTATTGAGAGTCCTATCTTGGAACTTATGTAACTAAGTTTATCCTTATCATAGCAAAACACAGAATAAACATTTAAATTTTTCATCAGATAAAAGTATAAAGACAGGGCTGGCAAGATAGCACAGCAGTCTCGGCCTTCCTTGGAAGTACAGGGACCCAGGTCCAACCCCCGCACTGCATGCTGCTCCAACCACCAAAACTGTGCGTGCTGTAGCCTGCCTGTAACACCAGTGCTGGGGAGGCTAAAACAGGATTATCACTAGGAGCTGGCCCCTGAACCCTGCATAGGGAAACCCTGTACCTAATATAACCATGTGAGGCAAAGTGACAAAGTGCAGAAATAAGTAGTTTATGAATATACAAATAAAGACAGGCCTGAGACATAGTTCAGTGGGTGCAGTGCCTGCCTGAAAGTGTGAGGTCCTCAGTTTGATTCCCAGTATGAAAAAAAAAAAACAACACATAAATGACAAAGTAATAGATTAAAAACAGAATGAAGTTCAGTTCTATTCTCTTGGCCCAATGTCACACAAGACTCGATCCCATTATAATAGAGCTTGTGATGAGCAAGAGAACATTGTCAGAGGAGAATTAACAGCAAACCAGATCTGCGGCTGAGAACAGGAGCTGGATCTCCTCTAGGGAGCTCACACTGTCCCAGATGCACAGGCAGGAACAGGGTCACACCCTCTGCCTGCCCTCCCTTTCGCTCCCCTTCCTGCTCTCCTGGGACCTCCATCCAGCCCTGACTCCAGCCTCCCTAAAGCCCTAGGACCTCTCCTCTCCTCCTGCCCAGGTCTCCATTAGAGCTCTTCAGTCCTCTGCAGCCGCTGCACCTCAGTATCCTCTGAGTCAAAGGGAAGTGGTTCTGCAGGGCGGTCAGACTAAGCCCCGCCCTGTGCTCTCATGCTGAGCTCTCTCCAGCAGAGCCTGCAGGGCTTTCACTGCTGAGGAGATCAGTGAGGAGACCTGAGTGTGGACTGCAGCGCTCGGACTCTGAGCTCTGGCTGCCTCTCCACTGTCTCTCTCCTGCCAGCTCTTCCCTGTCTTTCATGTTTGATATTTGCTGCTTTTCAGTGTCAGACAGAGGAGAAAGCATTAATATATTTAACTCTAGCAGCACTATAAAGTACACTCGCTCATAGAGTAGATTCCCTTGATGTGTTAGAGTTGCGAGAATTAGGAAATATCATGTCCTCATTAGAAATTGTTTCAAATGACAATTAAAAGTGGTTTTATTGTATGATGAATTCCAATTATTCTCTTCTCAAAAGTATTGTTGATTCAATCCTATGCAAAGGACTTCAGCAGAATTACTGGAAATGTAGCAAACCCTTGCCTAGATCTACATACTGGGGTCAGTGTGGGCAGTGATGAAGTCAGTGTGAGTGGATTTTGGCTGACGGTGCTAATTTAGAGAATATTTATATTGAATTAATTATCTGTCCTGTGGCAAAATATTGTTTCAGATGTAAAACTCAAAACTGAGTGTGCTTTAAAAGTTAGGCAAAAAAAGGCAAAGCCACAGACATCGTCACACTTGTACCCAGGTCAGCAGTCACAAATTTTCTGATGTCTACAATAGAGAGGAGAAATATAAATCCAGGTAACACTTTGGTGGTGCTTTTCCTTTAGATCCCCTCCACGTGTGTGGGCTGTGTAGCCTGGAGAAGCTCGGCCTCAGGAGAGCTGAGAGAGAGCAGGCAGGCCTGCCTGGGCAGCAGCCACCTCACCCCAGGGGAGCAGCCACACCAGGACCAGCTCGAGCAGCAGCTTGGGCCATCAGCTGCTGGTCAGGAGACCCCAGGGTCGCCTGGGGATCGTTGCCTGGGTAAGCAGGACACAGCTCTCTGCAGGCTCTGAGCCAGGGGGGACTGTGTGGAGGAACAATGTTCTGGGCCCCCTGGAGCAGGGAACCTGCACGCTGTGAAAATTGATTTCACAGGAAAATGCAGATTTAAAGAGCAAACTGGCCTCACCCCACTGACTATGGTGAGAGCTTCCCAGCCCACCAAGCCCAGGCTTGGTACTGAGTTGTGCTCGCCTCTGACCAGGGCTGTGATGGAAACAAGAGCGCAATGCCCACCCTCGGCTCTTGGGAAGCAGCATCTGTGGACCGAGCTTCCAAACTGAAAATGAGCTTTTAAAATATAAAATATCAAACTAACACCACATTTTTTCAGAGTGCATCTGAAAATAATACAGCAAAAGCAATTAGAAGATAGCTATAAACACAGGGCTGTAGAAAGAATAAAATTTATTTTGTTGCTCTACCTGTAGAAGTTAATGATCTATATATGATACTGTTAATATTTACAACATATTAAAATTAGGTAGAAATTCATGCTGGCAGAGTCCTTTAATCTCCACAAGCCTGTTGGAGGGAAGTATTCATTCTGATGACTTTCTTCCTAACATGCTTTCTGTGGGCCAGTTGTTTTCTTTCCAGAAATAAATCAAATGAACTCTGAGTAGATTTCATAGACTAATTTTATTTTTATGGGGATCTAAATGTAGGTATAAAACCATCTGTTTTCCAGGATCACTAGCTGCCCAATTACTATGCAGACTGCAGAACCTGGGTCTTAGTCTAGGTGACAGATGTGTGACCACTCAAGCCTGAGAGTGACCTTCTGTCATGACCATCTTAGAAGTCAGATACATATTCCACCAGGTTAACGGCTTGACATCTTTTGAAATGTCGCTGAAGTTATGTATAAAAGATGTCACTAAAGCCAGATGTGCCCCATCCATCTGCAGCTGACCATCCCCAAGTCCCGTGTGCGCTCTCAGATCTTGACGAGGAGGCCAGGTGTCGCTCAGGTTGCACCACGTGAGGGAAGCGGTGACTGCCTGACTGCACAAGCATGAAGGAGGGGTGCACTGGTCTTGAGGATTTCTTTTTCACACATAAGCTGCTCTCATTCAATGGACTACCTGCTACTTAATTTTTATGTTGATCAACAACATAAAATAACTGTGTAGCCCAATGAAAAGAGTGCATAATTACACATGGAATTTTATTCATTTAACTGAATGTCCTACTCTGAGTGGAATTTGACTTAATTTTCTCCAAAAAGCTTACCACTTCCTAGAATCTGTGTCCTACCTGAATAAGAGAAGCCCTTCCTTAAAGGGATCACCATGGGCACTGAGACTCTGAGGCCCAGCAGTACTATTTGAAGTGGGTCAAGTCTACCCTCGTTGGCCACAAGATGCTGCATTTTCCAGCACCCACCTGGCTTTCTTCCTCAGCCCCTGGTCCATGGGCATCACCTCTGAGGGAACCACGGCTCCCCTCTGCAGCTCTCGCCTTGGTCATGGTGGTTTCCTCCTTGTCCTTCAAGCTTTCTTCAGCCCTGAGCTCAGCTCCATCCCCACTGTCTTCGCCATGCCATTATGCACCCCAGCTCTGCTCCCAGTGCTCTCTCAAGGAGCCCTGCAATTGCTCTGGCCCATGGTCAGCTTTAAAATACTTGTTCTGGTCTTTGGTCCCAGCACAAAATGCACATCTGTCCCGAGAAGTCAGTTATGCTTCTTGTTTGGTTCATTACAAATCATGGAGCAGGCAGTCAATTACTTCATGAAGAAAAAGAGACTGGAATTTGTCCAATGCAACTTGCAAACTGCTTTTCAGTCTTCACATGGTTTTAATAACTTGGGTAGTTTTTCCACACACACTTAACAACCTCCCCAATTCTATAAGTACAATTATTTTGTAAAAAAAAAAAAAAAAAAAAAATGCCACTAGAAAGATATGTAAGCTATCTTTATACAGTTTTTCAGATCAAAAAGGGAATTTTTTTACACTGTACTTTGTATAGGGTCTTGCTATGAGCACCTGGATGTGACCTGCATGGCACACAGTATCATCCAACCTGGGTCCTTGTGCTTGCCAGGCAGCTCGGCTACCTCCCTGGCTCCCAGAAAGGTAATCCCTTATATGTGGATTCCATGTATCTTAGAACTGTAAAAGTACACGCACTGTGGACTGTTACTTGATTTCAAAGATTCAAGCACTGCCTCCCAAGCATTACGTACTAGGCTGTTGCTTTATTTCTTCTGGGTAAAGAAAACAAATCCAAAGCATATCACCCAACATTTTCCTCTCCCTACCTCAATAAACTCCTCCCACCCAGAATTTATCCCCACCTGACAAAAAGGACCTTTTGGTCCTAGACAGTTCAGCACTGAGGGAAACAGAGGTGGACTGTTGTTTTCTCAACAGAGCAATTAGAGCTCAAGCTGAAAAGCACATTGTGTGTGTGACTGTGCTTGCTGGAAACTGTGACAGTTATTAAGGTCTCTCTGCTTTTAGCATTTGGGCAGTAACCAGCTCCACATGAGAGAAAGCAGGTGGGCAGAAATAAGAGCCAAGCATTCTTCTCAGAACACTCAAAGGATTGTTCTAAAGTAGATTTGAGGGCTCCCCATTCCTGACCATGCATTTGTGGGGTGGTGAGCAAATGCTGAGGGGAATGCGGAGCAATCAGGGGTTATGAGCCAGAGCCCAGAAACGGAGCTGCTGAATCTACCCTGAGTCAGGAAATGGCGCATCTTGGTTGTTCAAGTCAAGCCACCACCTCACACGTTTTCTCTGGATGACAAACGTGGTCTGTATCTCCAAGTTTCTCCAACATACCAAGTAGATTTCTTATCCCCACCTTGAAGCATTTCAAGGCTGCACACAGCTGAGCAGGACCAGGACCCATGATAACCTGCACTTGAAGTTTGTACAACCCCAGAATGCCAGGAGCTGCAGCGGAATCAGGGTCAGTGAGTTTCTTTCTTTCTTTCTTTCTTTCTTTCTTTCTTTCTTTCTTTCTTTCTTTCTTTCTTTCTTTCTTTCTTTCTTTCTTTCTTTCATGGTACCAGCATTGAACTCAGCCCCTTATGCTTGCCAAGCCAGCAAGTGGGTTTTCCATGTCCTTGCCACTCAATCTTCCTGAGTAAAAAATCTCTTTATGTGTTTTGGCAATAAATGAAAGAAAATAGTCTGAGAAGAACTACCCTTAAAGTCTCCTAAATAATGATCTAGTATATTTCCTGGATGATCTAGCTCATAGAGTAAATATTTTCATAAAACTCTTCTCATTCATACATTCCTCCTAGCTACACAGCATAGATCCACAGTGGTCAGAGGCCCACTTGTTCCTCAGATCTCGGCTTCAGTCTCCTAGACTGTCCCCCACATGCATCTGTGTCCACCCTGGAGCCCGTGAGTCCCCACACCCTCCCACCAGGGCTGCTCGCTCCTCTCATCTCCCTTGCGGTTGTGTAGCCAGAGCAGGCAGAGGCTCCAGAGGGGAAGGGCAATGCCCTGTGTTGCATGAGAGCTGCACCCGGGTAGCCGCCAGCCTGCTCAGGGTCTGCCACTGTTCTTTTGCCCATATGTCCTCCCTGTGGTTGAATCCTGTGGTCTTGCTGAGGACCCTCACTCCTCCCGATGTCAGGAAGGGTCTGCCTGCTGCTGCAGCAGTTCCACAGGGCGGCTCCTGGGGATCGCTGCTCGTGTGGACACAGCGTTCCCAGAGGAGCAGCAGAGCCTGAGGTTCAGGTCCACCTGATGTCATGGCAAATAGAGATTAATTATATGACTGGGCAGAGTCTGAGAAAATTGGGCATCATGATACTCATTCCGTAGTTCATGAGAAAAACAGAATTTACCTCTCTGAATAAAGAAAAAAACAAAGAACCACTCTTCCATTTAACTGATGCATGTACTTAGGCCCACCATGAGCTGGACACTGAGCCCTAAGGCCCTGGGACCAGGGGTGAATGACGCCTGGCCCACACTGTCCTGGGCACAGAGCTCCCTGCCATGTGACATGAGAGTTGCATGGCTCTGCTGCTTGTGGAGTACTTGACCCTCAAGGATGAGGCCAACAGGCCCTGTGGGGGAAGGAGGGTGAGTCCAGAGATATCCCAGAGAAGAAGGAGCAGGAAGAGGGAAATCCACACAAACTCCCTGGTAAGGTCCAAGAATGTGCAAATGAAGGGGTTCTTTCTCCTTAGTGTTCCTGCATTGAATTTAAATACACAAGATTTTCTAAATTCACTCTTGACTCACACATACCTGTGGCCCCATGATAGCTCGTGCCTACGACAGCCCAAACAGCCCTTACCTCGGTCTCTCCTGGATCTCAGGAGGAAAACACCAGTGGTCACCAAGGCGATAGCCAGTAGCACCAGGAGTACAGCCAGCGCCACCGTCCAGTCGCTGACCTGGGGGAACAGAGCCTCTGGAAAACAGGAAGCAGCGCTGAGACCCCGCTGGATGCATTGGCTTCTGGGCTTGAGTCCTCACGGGGGTTCTTCAGGGAAAGAGCAGGATGGAGATGCTGAACCTCAGCCCTGCTGGGACTCTGAGGACCTCAGGGTCTGAGCGTCTCCTGCGTCCCTGCTTCCCTGATGAGTGAAACTCAGTAGGGGCTAAGACATGGAACATGCTAGATACCGGTGCAATGGACATTCAAGCATCTACAGCAGCATCTGCCCCTCACTCTCCCAGTGAACTCGCCCTGCTTCTCTCTGTCCAGGTACTTTCTCCTATGCACAGCTGTGAGCCCAGGGCTGAACTGAGGACCCTGGGGAGCCACGCTGAGAGGACAGTGGGATGTGGAAAGGTGTCAGGCATAAACACAGAGATATCGTGTCCATGCTGAAAATCTAATTACAACATGTGGGCCATTATGTCACCTCAAATTATATTTTTCTAAGATTCTCATTAGAAATATGGGGCTGGCCAAATACCTCCATGGATTAAAGCACCTACAAGTAGGCTCAGGGTCTGGAGGTTCCATCCCCAGGCCTGCTGTGCCAGCGCCACCCATGGGATGTGAGAGATGGTAGTTGAGACTTACGTGGTGACGCACGCCTGTAATCCCAGCTCTTGGATACTCTAAACAGGAGGATCGCTACAAGTTCAATCTAGTAGTGAGACCCTGAACACCCTAGAGACCTTTTCTAAAGTATGAAAGAAAAAAAGAAAGAAGAAAGAAATTTACTCCTGAGGGCCCAATCCAGGTGACTACAAATTAGATAATTGCTGTGTGGTGCATTATCTCCAGGGGGTTAGTTTGTGACACCTAGTGAACTAAACCAGCATGGGGCTTTTGTGGGAGACTCTGAAGATTCCTGCCAAGGAAAGGATGAGAAGAGCAGGTGCCCTGAAGCGCTGTAAGCTCTGCTGGCGCTGTCTGTCGTCCAGAAGCCTGTCTCTCCACCGTTCCTGTGGGAACGCAGCTGTTCTCCTTGCTGGAGGAGCTCAGGGCACTGGGGTCACTGTGCTGCTTGTCAGGGAAGCTACTCTGAGCATATCCTCCTGGCTGTAGACCCCTCTGCTGGCAGCACAGACCCTTCCTCCCACGGGCAGAGAACGTCTAGCTGGCCCTGGGCCTTTGGGCCTCCTTGGGTGGTCTGTGAAACAGCACTGAGGAGACAGTGCTGGGGACTCCTGGCTTCTAGTTGGACTAATGTGGCAGAGCGGTATCAGCTGGATCAAGAGCACACGGCCACAGCAGCCAGACCCTCGCTGGGTTCTCTGGGCCTTTCAGGGTGGACAGATGTCCCGCACTCTCTTCACACATAGCTCTTCGTGTGACTATTGTAAGTTAATCTAATAAATTATTTGTCCTGTATTGTACTATTTCCAAATCCTGACTATAATCTGCTATTTAATTACTTATACACAGTTGGCTCAAATTATATAAACATGAAAATGCATTCTTTATCTCACTTGTGCTCTACCGTACAGGTTTCAGGAATCTTGTGGCATTAAGATTAAGCATAATTGTATTTCTTTGCTCCAATTCTTCATTCTCTCCAAAATGTTATGCAATTTTCTATTATAAAGAAAGTCTAACTACAACATGTGGGCCATTATATCACCACAAATTACATTTTTCTAAGATTCTCATTAGGAATTTACTCCTCTGGTGTTTTGCTGAATTCAAGCATCTATAATATTTAAATGCCAATAGAATACCCATCTCTGACAGGACTAAAAGGGGCTACAAAGGAAGGACCATTTTGTATTTGTATAGACAGAATAGCTAGGTACATATGCAACTACTTTTGCTCAATTCTACGAGAAGAAAGATTGGTAGTAAGTGTTTGGACAGGATATGCTGCCTGCTTCTTGTACTGTGAATGACTACTAGGAAGACAGCAATGTAGAACGTATTGGTTGTTGAAACTGTCCTGTTAATCACCTTCGATTAATAGCATTCCTGTTAATCACTGTCTCATTGATATTTGTCTCTCAATAAAATAAACTAAAAAATAAAAAGTCACTAATTTGTATAAGTAGACTAAAATGTAGAGAGCATTAGTGTTGTAAATACTGATTTAGTTAAATAAACATTATTAAGAGAACAAAAAAGGAATTTATTCTTCTGATGCATGATTTTCTCTATATAATATCAACTTCAAAAGCTCTCTCTTTATGCTTAATGTGTGTAAGTTATCAAGTTAAATAATAAAAGGACACTCTTACTAATTTCTCTAGACATTAATTTCTTTCTTTCTTTTTTTGTTCTTTGGCTGAACCAGGGGTTGAACTCATGCCCTTGCACTTGCCAGGGAAGCACTTATTCCACTGAGCCATCTCCCCAGCCCCCAGACATTATTTTCTTACTTGTTTAATTTTTTGCAGCACCAGGGCTTGAACTCTGGACTTTAAGCTTGCAAAGCAAGTGCATATGCTACTGAGCTATATCTTCAGCTCAGACATTAATTTCTATGTTAAGTAGACAATAAATATTTTGCATTGATTAATTTATCAACCAGTACAGATATTTAATAATAGCCCACAATATCTGCAATACTTTATACTCCACTTGGGGATACAAAAATTTACAGTTTAGAGCAAACAGGGGATACAGAGAAGCCCTTGGAGCACCCCAGTTGCCTGTGGCCCTGAAAAGGGCTGGGAGTCAGTGACCAGGGAAACTTGCTCCTGTGAGGATACAGAGGAGCCCAGCAGGCAGCTCCGTGGGCCTCTGGGCTGAGGGGTGGGGGGCTGAGGGGTGGGGCAGGAGATGGAAGCAGAGGAGAGAAAGGGGCGGAGCCAGGCTGGGAGGGGGCAGATGCTCAGGACAGGAGTAAGCTCACAGGCCCCCTCCCTGGCTGAGGAAAACAACCCCAATGGACATGGACGATGGATGGATGCTGCAGCGAGCCCAGGAGCCACACTGGCCTCCTGGAGCAGTCGCTGGGGTGGGGCACAGAGCTCCTCTCTGACCTGAATGCCCCAGGGACTCACTGCTCAGGGAGGCCTGAGCACAGGGACAGTGGGGTCATTGCTGCTTAGCAGGGGAACCAGACAGACATAGGGTCCAGGGTCAAGGGCAGCAGGTGACAGGAGAAAAAATGAGCTCCAGAGGGTTCCGCAGGAGTTTCCCTTGGTAACAGTGCTTTGACAAGTTTGGAGGGAGCTTCGACATGTTCCTCAAAGTGCTCTGCTACATTTACATGCTCTGCTTCTCCATGACAGCATTTATTAGGGTATGATACAATGGCTCACTGTGCAAAGAGTAAAAAGTAGCAAAAGCAATGTTTTTAACTATATTTTCAAATAAGAGCTGCAAATGTGTACGTTAGTCTGCTCATCCAGTCTGTCCAACCCGGCCCTCGCTCCCCCCCCCCCAGGCACTGACCACAGACAGAGGGCCCTGAGGGAACTCACCTGCCACTGAGAGCTGCGCCCCCTTCTCCTCTCCGAGCACCAGGTTCCTGATGGAGCAGGACACCTCTGCCCTTGAGCTTTCCTCCACTGTCACAGAGCTCTCCACGTGGACCAGGCCGTCTTCTACTACAGATGTCATCTTTGAGTCAGGTGACAGAGGGTGCCCCTGTGGGTCCCTCCACTGGAGCTCTGGGTGTGGGTACCAGCCTGAGGATGAACA
>PVKA01020437.1:0-40385 GCA_004027165.1 Ctenomys sociabilis | reverse complement strand
AAAAAAAAAAAAAGTATAGTTGCCAGCTATGCATCTCTGTCCCTTCCTTTGAAGGATACAGGAGGTAATCTATGGGTTTATCCACTTGGTATGACAAACAGCAAGGAGTGTGCATGTGTAAAATGTGTCCAAACAGATTTGGACCCACATTTATGCTCCAACTAATTCTCCTTATATCTACCCAACCATCTCAGAAAGTCCAGTAGACCCATATCACCCCATGATTTGTTGTTTTTTTTTTTTTCCCCCATGATTTGTTTTTAAAAAGTTTTATTTTGATTTTTCTGATACAAGTCGCCCAATTCAGTAGAATGGCACATGAAAAACTATATGCAAGTTTGGGAGGAAATCAAAAGTGAATCATCAGCTTACTCATGCACAGGAAATGGATAAAGATGATGCATTAGTAAAATGCCCACTTTCATAACAGGAGTGGTGCGGTGGATGGGGATAATGGTGATGATGACAACCCTGACGTCGGCCGTGTGACCCAAAAGTCCTGAAATGGAGCAAGGATTGACTGGTACGGGCCCAGTGAATGCAGGCCACCTTGATTCAGATGATGAAGGAAACAGCAATGTAGGCAAATGGCCATGACCAAATGGAAAGAGCCAGTGTTAGAACTAGATTCCAAAAATACAGTGAAAGTCTTGGCAAAAGGCAAAATATATTGGGCAGAATGTCAGCAGGGCCATTCAATGTTGGATTATAACATGAAATGCTACAAGAAGCCGTGAAATATGAAGGCTGAAATGCAAGTAAAATGTTCTGGATTTGCCAGTAGCCATATTAGGACATGTATTTATTTATTTATTTATTTTTAGGACATGTATTTATTACCACACCTCACTAGCTGAACTGATAGCATTCACAGGCCTGCTGTCCTTAGCACAGATTTCTAATGGTGATTGCAAGAACGTAAAAGACTTCTGGAAAATGATGAGTCAAAATATGGCATAAAAATGCAAGCCCTTGTAGATGCAAAAACTTATTGTGTTTTCAATTTACACATCTGTCCTGGAGCTCAACTCTCAGGACCTCACTTGTACAGTACGAAGCCAAGTGGTGTTTTGAAGAGACTTGTTGCTCTCATTTCCCAACTAACTGGATGTGGCATTTGACAGTTGGTTTATCCATTTCAACTGATGTTACATTTGGTAACAGCACAAGTTGAACAATGCAGGAACTGTACACAGGAACAAAGCAGAAATTCCAAAGGAAATGTTGCAATTTTTTTAAGGTTAATAGAAGAATATATATATATATATATATATATATATATATATATATATATATATATATATAATTTATTTATTTATTACAGTGTCTCGCTACACATCACGGACTTTTTTTTGCAGGGGGGCGGGGTCAGCTCTGCCTGCCCTAGGGGAGGGGCTGGCATGGCATGTGGTGCTGGGGATCGAACCGGGGTCCATGAGAGCTTTCCTAAGCTTGCCAAAGCAGGTGCTTTAGACCACTGAGCTATCTTACCAGCCCTAGAAGAATATATTTATCGGGGAAAAAGAAAGCTTCTACCCAAGAGAGGGACAGAAGGGGACCCTAGCAACTTGCCCCAAATGTTGCAGTTTCAAAACGGAGAATCGTACAGTTCAATCTTTGAATTGCAGAAAGATATAACGTTAGCCTGGTAAGTGGCAAAGACAAACTGGTAATGCTGGTGGCAACAATTCAGTATCACATTAGTTACCGTAGACTGATCGGGCCCTCAGCCTCCCAAACGAGTATACAGCAAAGGCTTACATAAGAGTCAAGTGAGAAAAAAAAAAGTTAAGTGGTATGATGTTAGAGTTCCAGGAGGTTCAAAACTTCCAACAGAAGGGTAGGCCAAATAACTCAGTGGATTTAAGCACCTGTAAGCAGGTGCAGGGGCCGGGGGTTCAATTCCTGGGCCTGCCATGCTGGCCCTGCCCCGGGGGCACTGAGACTAGGAATGAGACTGGGCATGATGGTGTGCCTGTAATCCCAGTAAGGCTGTAAAAAGGCAGATCACTAGTGAAACCCCGAACACTCTGTAGACCTTGAACACCTGTACACTCTTCTCTAAAAATACAAAAACAAAACAAAACCCTTCTAACAGAATTCAAGATTCTCTGGAGGCTAAGACAAAGAACTTCTCTGGGCAGCCCCGACTTACTCAGTTCGGTTTTCAAACAAAGAAGGTGTATACTTATACTGAAGAAAATTCGGGAATCTAAGCAGATCTTTGGAGACAGTTCAAAGACTTCCCCAGGTAGTAAAGCATGCTAGCTGTGCGACTGTCTTATCTCTAGGTTGATATTTATTATAAAAATGTGCAGTCTGTAAAAAATAAAAATTAGGGGGCTGGGGAGATAGCTCAATAAAATAAGCCCTTGCCTGGCAAGCCAAAATCCTGAGTTCAATCCCTGGCACCACAAAAAAGGGCCAGTGGCCAGGGAGATGGCTCAGTGGAATAAGCACTTCCCTGGCAAGCTCAAAGGCCTTCAATCCCTAGTTCCACCAAAAAAAAAAAGGGCCAGCTAAATAGCTCAGCCAACTAAAGCACCTGCTTAGGCTGACTCAGGGACTGGGGTTTGATCCCTGGTGTGTTGTGCCAGCCGATGGGATGCGCTAAGATGGCAATTGAGACTGGGCGTGGTGGTGCCCACCTATAATCCCAGCACTTGGGAAGCTGAAAACAGGATCACTACGAGTTGGATCTGTGCGGTGAGAACCTAAGTAGCCCCTGTACTAAATACACACAAAAAAGTGTGGAGCCTGAAGCTGCGGTGCCCTTTAGTTAATTTGGGTTGGGGCTGCTATGATTTGTGTCGAGATGTCCCTCCAGAGCCTCATGGTGATGGGGCAGGCTTCTAGGGCTTTTGATTGATTTCATGGTCCCATGCTGGGATTGTGAGTGCTACGCCCACTCCATGTCCATCCTGCATACAATATAAAGGAGGGGCAGGGCTGGTGAGCTAGCCCAGCTGACGAAGCACCTGCCTAGGCAAGCTCAGGGACGGGTTGATCCCATGGTACCGCCCCTGGCTGTGCTGAGTCTGCTGGGGAGACTGAAAGCAGGAAGATTACTATGAGTCTGAGCTGTGTAATGAGACCTTGTACAAAAAAAAAAAAAAAAAAAAAAAAAAAAAAAAAAAAAAAAAAAAAATATATATATATATATATATATATATATATATATATATATATGAAAGAGGCTTGCTCTCGGCTGCTCCTCCTTTTGTATTCTTGTTGCTTCTGATGTCTTCTGCTGCCATGGGCCATGGTCCACTGTCTTGGAGCCAGCAAGTATAGGTTGAAGCCTCCACTAACTGTGAGCTAAATAACCCTCTCCTTCCTTAATTCTTGGTGTCAGGTATTTTGTCTCAGCAATGAGAAAAAAATAACAAAGATAGAACCAAACATCCTCAGCTGTGGCCTTATATTGTTCTTTATTTTTAATTAATTAATTAATTTATTTATTTATTTATTGTCTTTTTGAAATAGGGTCTCACTATGTAGTTCAGGCTGGCCTTAAGCTCACTTTGTAGCTCAGGTTGGTCTCGAACTCACAACAATTCTCCTGCCTCAGCCTCTGAGTGCTGAGGTATGCGCCACCACGCCCCGCTTAAATTTTACATTTTCTTTTCTTTTTTTTTTTTTTTTTGGCTGAACCGTGGATTGAACTCAGGCCCTTGCACTTGCCAGGGAAGCACTTATTCCACTTGAGCCAGCTCCCAGTCTCTCTTTATTATTTTTTTTTCTTTATTTATTTTTGGCTGGCTGAGCCCACCCTGAAGGTGTGATTGGCATGGCACGTGGTGCTGGGATCAAACCTTGGGTCCCCTGCGCCTGTCTAAACTTTTCCTAAACAGGTGCTAATTTAGCCCACTGATGGGGCCGGGGAGAAGGCTCAGTGGAATAAGTGCTTCCCTGGCAAGTACAAGGGTCTGAGTTCAATCCCCAGTTCTGGAAAACAAACAAACACACGAAAAAATTATAATAATAAATTACAAAAAAAATTAAAAAAAAAAAGTAATTTAGCCCTCTGAGCTATCTTGCCAGCCTTATATTGGCCTTTGAGGCTTCATGGCTTCACAGGCCGCAGCTGGGGCCAGTGATCTGATCCACAGAGGTGCACTTACTACGAATCCATCTCCAGACAAGATGCTTGGCCTTGGACAGGCTCACAAGTAAACATGAAGACACAATTGATTAATATTAAATCCTGCTCAGATCCACATCCTAGTGGTCACCACCATTTTACTACAATGGAACTATTTATAGGGAAAGTTCAACAAAATGGAATCCGTAAATTGGAATTTTCAACAACACTGAATGTGTGGATGTTTTTGATAAATTTTCCAGCAATTATGATGTTACTTGAAGCACAAAGCATTGGCCAGTGGTTGTGTTTTACTCTATCCTAGACATGGGTGCCATGAATGGTTTGATAGAACCAGGGAGATAGCTCAATGGGATAAGTACTTGCCTGGCAAGCACAAGGTCCTGAGTGCAATCCCTGGTACCACCAAAAAACAGAACAAAACAAAAAACCCTAAGTGTTTTGGGCCAGCCTGATAGCCAGTTGATTAAAGTGCCTGCTTAGGCAAAGTGCAGAGGCTGGGGTTTGATACCTGGCATGTGGTGCTAGCCCTGCCTCTGGGGCTCACTGAAACTGGGCGTGGTGGTGGCACGCCCTGTAATCCCTGAGTTTGGGAGGCTGAAAACAGGAGGCTCACTATGAGTCCGATCTGTGTAGTGAGACCCTGTACCAAATAAAAAAAAAGTTTTTAAAAAGAAATGGTTAATAGTTTATAAAGAAAACAGCAATACAAAATATGGAGAAGGCTGGGGAGATAGCTCAGTGGTCTAACACCTGCCTGGCAAGTGCAAGAACAGGGTTTGATCCCCAGTACCACATACCATGTTTCCAGGTCCCTGGCATGGAGTTGGACAATGAAACCCAGCATGGTGGCACATACCTGTAATCCCAGTGCTGGGAAGCCTGAGACAGGAAGATCATTATGAGTCTCAGCTGCATAGTGAGACCCCATATCAAATAAATAAACAAAAGATTAAATTTTTTTTTTAATCACAGAGAAATTTTCTTAGAGAATTGGGCTACAGCTCATAAGAGATCATTTATAGCAGAGGAAAAACACAATATTTCTGTCCCAGGAACTACGCAAAAAAAATTGTGAACCACACTTATGAGCTGACAGGTGAACAGGCAGGCGGAGCATCACAAAGACTTGCTAGGGCAAGGGAGATGGCTCAGTGGTGGAATAAGTGCTTCCCTGGCAAGCCCAAGGGCCTGAGTTCAATCCCTGGTTCTGCCAAAATAAAAATAAAAGACTTGCTATGACAGCAGGAAAATACAAAAGACATCAACTGTGCTGTACAAGAAAGCACAGTAAGGGGACTGGGGATATAACTCCAGTGCACAAGCACCTGCCTGGCAAGCATCAGGTCTTGAGTTTGATTCCCAATACCAAAAAAAAAAAAAAAAAAAAAAAAAGTAAAAGAAAACACACATACTAACGTACAAAACATACATACTAACAGTATAAGTGACACTAGTGTATGGACCATGCAGTTATCATGTGTGAAAACTACCTTAGGTAGTTTTGTACAACGTGCACTTAACAGGGAAATAAGATATGAATAAAATTGGAGGGCCGGCGGTATAGCTCAGCGGACTAAGCGCTTGCTTAGGTAAGCGTAGGGACCAGTGTTCGATCCTTGGTTCCCCAAACCGCGCCGGCCCCGCCTTCGGGTGCGCTGAGCCGGCGATGCAATCCGGGCGTGGTGGCGCGCGCCTGTAATCCCAGCACATGGGAGGCAAAAAGCAGGAAGATCACTATGAATGTGGGTTGCATGCATAGTGAGACCCTGCACCAAAAAATAGAAAAAAGTAAAATTGGGGCCGGCCAAATAGTTCAGCTTATTAAAGCACCTGCAAGCAGGAGCAGGACCTGGGGGTTCGTCCCGGGGCCAACCGTTCTGGGGGCCAACCGTTCTGGCCCCGCCCCCTGGGGAAAGCTGAGGCAGCGACTGAGGCTGGGCATGGTGCACCTGTAATTCCAGCTCTTGGGAGGCTGTAAACAGGCTATAAACAATTGAAGCAAAGCTTATTTCTGTGGTAGGCTTTTGTTTGTGCTTATGTGTATTTCACATACATATTTATTTTTGGTGTTATCTTTTAGGTTTTATAAGTAAGTAAACAGCTGATGTGAAAATGTTGATGTCTATTCTAAGCACTTATTGCATATATGAGGATTTTTTTTTTATTATTATTTTTATTTTCTGGTGAAACCAAGGATTGAACTCAGGCCCTTGAACTTGCCAGGGAAGCACTTACTCCACTGAGCCATCTCCCTGGCCCTTTATTGCATATTTGATACTTTATTTATTTATTTATTTATTTATTTATTTATTTTTGTCTTTTTGAGACAAGGTCTCACTATGGAGATCAGACTGGCCTTGAGCTTACTTTGTAGCCCAGGCTGGTCTTGAACTCACAACGACCCTCCTGCCTCAAGGCCTCCTGGGTGCTAGGATTAGGGAAGGGTCTATAAGGTGTTCAAGGTCTCATTATTAGATCGAACTCATAGTGATTCTCCTGTTTAACCAAGAGCTGGGATTACAGGCATGCGCCACCACACCCAGCCTCAATCGCTGCCTCAGCTTTCCCCAGGGGCCAGGGCCAGAACGGTTGGCCCTGGGATGAACCCCCAGGTCCTGCTCCTGCTTGCAGGTGCTTTAATACGCTGAACTATTTGGCCGGCCCCAATTTTATTCATATCTTATTTCCCTGTTAAGTGCATGTTGTACAATATTGTAGGAAGCTCCTGACAAAACAGGAAGAGAGGTGATAAGACTGCCACATAGGAGAGGAACGCTAAGCACAGGAGCTGTCAGTATAAGGGAGATGCGTGTGGGACCCGCAGTCGTCGTGTGTGCAGACTGCCTTGGGCGTGAGAATGGAAGTAAGGATTTCCTTTTCTGTAAACGCTCAGTAAGTATTAAAAACCCAATACTTTATTTTTGTGATATTTTTTCCTATTAAGTACTTACTGTTTAATATAATAAAGGCATAAAATTATAATCAGTAATTCATCAATTGAAATATTCTAAAGAATATTAGACCCATGTCTATGAGCCTTGGTGACAAAATTAGTCTTATGCTCCATGGCTTCAGGGCCATCAGCTCATGGCTCAGCTCTGTCACCTGACACATGTTGACGTGCTTATTTCTTCAGTGTCTGTCTACTGACTGAAGATGATACAACAGACACGTAATTCTCAACCTGTGGGATGTCAAATGTGCCGAGTTCAAGGTCCCACAACATCAAGGAAGAAAGTCGTGAACTAAAGGAAGAAATTAGGAGAGTTTTATTGGAACTAAGGAGAGAAGAGTAGCTCCTGGAATGTCCAGGAGGGGTCCTGAGTGGGCTGGCCACCGAGGCCTCTTGTCATTTACACAGCAGTTGCAACACAGGTACAGCATGGGTCAAACTATCATCAAACTTCAGGATGACAAGTACAGCTGCTTTGCTAACATTGTTCCAATGGGGAAACCTGTCACGCAGCAAGGGTATGTGGAGTGGCAGAGGTATTTTGCAAAGGGTTGGGTCCAGATAGATGCTTCACTCACCCACCTGGCATCTCATGCCTAACTGGACTTCCTGGACCAGGTTGGCACTAATTACAATAGAATATCAAGTTACTGCCTATCCCTCAGCGGGGCATGGAGGCCTAACTTCACTGGCCAGCGCGTCTTTATCTTGGGGCCTGGTCTTCTTCAGCTGCTCCTCCAGCCACAATTCTGATGTCTTTATTTTTTCCACTGACTTCCTTGAGAGCCCAGTCCCTCTCTGACTGTATATTAATTTCTGTCTAATTTAATTGCATTATAAAGGTACATTTCTTGAGGACAAGGACTTTATCATTGCTCTCTCCAGATACAATAGGCCCTGACATATGAAGCTGCTGCACTGAGGGTGATGAATAAATGAATGAATCTTTCCACAAAATTTCCTCACCTCCCCAGATTCACCCTCTTACTATAAAGCATCCTCCTCTTCATTGAAAGAAAGTTTTATTATCTTTCTTTTTTATAAGAGAATTTTTTGTCTCTTGAGTAACTACTTCAAAGATAATGACTATTATCTTAGCTATTATTATTCTCTTATTAGTTTGTTATAATTTTTTTCACAAAATAACACACACACACACACACATCCCAACTCACTTCCCTGGCAAGGATTTGACCCAAGATTATTCCTTTCTTCCAAAATTCAAGCATCTCCCAAACCATCGTGTGGTGACCCATTCCTGCTCTCCCAGCACTCTGTGAGGCTGGAGCAGAAAGATCTTAAATTTGAGCCAAGCCTGGGGAACTTAGTGACTTAGTGAGACCCTGTCACAAAATCAAGTTTTGTGTTTTTTTTTTTTTTGTCTTTTTGAGACAGGGTCTCACTATGCAGTTCAGGCTGGCCTTAAGCTCACTTTGTAGCTCAGGCTGGTCTCGAACTCACAACAATCCTCCTGCCTCAGCCTCCCGAGTGCTGGGATTACAGGCATACGCCACCACGCCCGGCTTCAAAATCAAGTTTTAACAAGGGGCTGGGATGCAGTGCAGTGTGGAGGCTGGGCTCAATCCTGAATCGCACACACGCACGCATGCACGCACACATGGGTCTGGTAGATTGTTTGGCTTACTCTCCTGTGTTCCCTGAACCCCCTGTCTGGATCCGTCCTTCTACAACACAGGCCAGGAGCACACACCCTGAGACTCGGTACCCCTTAAATGCAGCATCCTCTTTCCCTCTTGCTGTCCTTTTTTCTCTCTGTTCCCCAGCATCTTCCAGGACCCGGCTTGCTCCCCAGCAAGTGCTTGCTCCAGTCCTTACATACCTCCAGCATCCACCTGGCTGCCTGCTTCCAAATCACAATCTGTCCCAGCCCTCTTTCTGTTGGACCAACTGCGGTATTTTTGAAAACAGCCCATTTCCTTTCATCTTTGTGACTGCCACCTTAGTCCAGGCCACTACCTCCCCTCATCTAGATTGACTTGGCACCTTCTCGTCTCCCTGCCCACCTTCTGGCCCAGGCTGCTCTTCCAAGATCACAGATCTGACCACACGCACCCTGCTTCACGAGCAGCTAAGTCCACCAGTGTCCTCCAGGGACCTCCAGCTCCCAGGACATCCAATGTCTGCCACTGTCCACTCCCCACCCAGCCATAAATGTCCACCCCTTGGGGCTGTGTTGTTCCTGACTCCTCCTGCACCTGCCCTGTTCCTCTCCTCTCCTAGACCCAGCTCCCAGATCAGCTTCCTCTGTCTCCTGCCCTGTCTCCCCTGGGAGAACTCATTGCTGCTGCCTATCCTGCTCCTCTCAGCCCTGATGAACAAGGTCACCTTGGTCCCGGGGGTCAAAGGCTAGAAAGCAGTTTGGGGCCTGACAGTGAGGCCTTTGAAAAATCTGTGTATCCAGAACCACTGCCAGCATCCTAGGGTCAAGCAGCCCCAACATATGGCATGGGGGGCAGGGATGGGAGCCAACACTTTGGATCAGGTCTCCTGTCCCCATGCTGAGGCTCTGGCTGGTTGCTCCACTTAATCCTCAGAACAACCCTAGGAGGCAGGGATTTAGAAACAAAAACCTCAGTGCATAAGATTAACGAAACACATGAAGGTAGTGTTTCCAAGGAGAGGGGACAGAAAAAAGATTATTCAATAAATGAATGTAATAAGGCCTTGGCTCTGTGTTTGGAAATAATCAAGTTGGGTCCCTAACAGTACACAACTATTCCAAATGGAGATTATTACTTAAATGAACACTTACACAAATTTAAGGTAGGAAAATTTTTTCTCAGTATAGCACAGAAGGCAGGAACCATAGAAGAAAGTATTGATTTGACTATGTAAAAATATAAAGGTTTAGTATGAGAAAAAAATAAATAAAATGAAAAACTGGGGTGAGGGGCAGGGAAACAGTTTAGTAGCATAAGTGCCTGCCTGGCAAGCCCAAAGTCCTGAGTTTGATCCCCAGTACAAAGAAAGAGAGAGAGAGAGAGAGAGAGAGAGAGAGAGAGAGAGAGAGAGAGAAAAGCAAGCAAGCTGAGGAAAATAGTTCTAACATATTATCAGATAGAAATACAGTTTCATGGGGTCAGAGAGATGGCTCAGTGGAATAAGTACTTCCCTGGCAAGTGCAAGGGCCTACATTCAATCCCTGGTTCCACCAAAAAAAAAAAGAAATATAGTTTCAGCACTGAAACAGACAATTCATGTAGGAAGAAATATCAATGGGCCGATATATAGATCCCTTAAAGTTCATTTTTTCAGTAATCAGAGAAATTCAAATTAAGACAAATTTTCAGGCATTCCCTCTCATGCCTGTAATCTCAACACTTGGAGGTTGAGGCAGAAGAATCACTGCAAGTTCCAGTCCAGCCTGGGCTATATAGTGAGTTCAGGGCCAACCTGAGTTACACAGCGAGTCCCTGTCAATAATAATAATAATAAATAAAATAAGATTTTTTTCAGTCCTGGGGATTGAACTCAGCGCCTTGCACATGCTAGGTGTGAGCCATAGCTCCTGTCTCCCCTGGGAGAACTCATTGCTGCTTTTTATTTTGGGATAGTGTCTTGCTAACTTGCCCCAGCTAGCCTCACACTTGCACACTTCTTCAGCCTACTGAGTAGCTGAGATTACAGGCATGCATTACCATGTCCAACTGAAATGCCATATTTGGGGACAACCCACTTGGCCCCCCCACTCCTGTCCCTCTCTTGGACAGAAGCCTTTTTTCCCTCAATAAATATATTCTGTTCATAACCTCCATTTGTTCCTAAAATTCATTCTTTGGTTTTAGAGAACATGAACTCATCCAGGACAGGTCGGGAGATCATTTTTCCCTATGTCATTTGGAGGTTCCCTGTATCATCTGGAGGTCACCCACCAAAGATCAGTTTTTCTTCCTGTATCAGTGGCACATGCCTGTAATCCCAACACTTGGGAGACTGAGGCAGCAGGATCACCACGAGCTGAGGCCAGGCTGTGAGTTTCAAGACCAGTCACAACCTATCTCAAAAAAAAAAAAAAAAGGGCTGGCAAGATAGCTCAGCAGTCTAGAGCGCCTCTCAAGGAGCGCGGTTCGAGCCCCAGCACCACATGCCATGCCAGCCCCTCCCCGCAGGGCCGGCTGAGCTCACCCCCCACCCCCACGAAAAAAGAATCCGTGATGTGTAGCGAGACACTGTAATAAATAAAGGAATTTAAAAAAATTAAAATAAAATAAATAATGAGCCTTCTGCCACAGCAACCAATGACGAACAGTAGCCATGGCCCTCTGCCAGCCCATGGCCTCAACAAGGGCCACAAGGTGACTAAGAATGTGAGCAAACCAAGGCACAGCCACCATTGTGGATATCTCGCTAAACACACCAACTTTGTGTGGGACATGATCTGGGAGGTGTGCGGCTTTGCCCCCTATGAACAGCATGCCATGGAGCTGCTCAAGGTCTCCAAGGTCAAACGCGCCCTCAAATTCACCAAGAAAAGGGTAGAGACGCACATCCGCGCCAAGAGGGAGCGTGAGGAGCTGAGCGACGTGCTGGCTGCCAGGAGGAAGGCAGCTGCCAAGAAGGACTGAGCCCCTCTGGAGTAAAGCTTTGCAGAATGAATGAATACATGAATAGATAGATAAATAGATAAGTAAGTTTCTTTAAAAATGAAATGCCATTTTCTTTCTTTCTTTCTTTCTTTCTTTCTTTCTTTCTTTCCTTCTTTCTTTCTTTCTTTCTTAGGACTGGGGTATACAAAGTCTACACTACATGGGTTGGAGAGCTCCATGGCACACTGCTCTGTAGACACTACAGTGTAGATCCATCTACATGGATCAGACTTGTAGTGATCCGCCCGTGTTCAGCCTCCCAAGAGCTGGGATTATAGGTGCGCACCACCCCGCCCAGTCTCAATCCCTGTCTCAGCGTGCCCCCAGGGGTAGAGCCAGCCTGTGAAATACCATTTTCAATTTACAAATTATCATCAACTATTAGGTTAAATGAAATGACCTTGTCATGGGGGGGGGCACAGGTGGTGCCTCTTAAAATTGCTAAGCTGGAAACTACCACTGCAAAGGTGACAGTAGCTTTGACATTAATTTGCCTTCTGTCCCTTTGTTCTAAAAAAAACTGCCTTGACAGGCCCTCTTGGTGATGCAGCTATGAAATAAAAGCCTCCTGGCTCTGAAGGAAGCCAAAGCCAATGGTTTCAACTGAACTATTACATATTTAGTTTGATAAACTGGATGTTTAAAGAATTTAAATATTTTGACAGCATGCAAAAGAGTACACACGCATACATATGTATGCGTGCTCTTGCACGTGCGTGGCTGACCCTCCAGCTGCGTGCAGGAGGACAGCAGGAGGGGTCAGGTCTGACCAGTCCAGAACTTCCGCAGGGAGGTGATTTCAGGGAGGACCCGCTGGACTCAGCTTCAGGGCTGTAGGCAGTGGATCCTGTCTGCCCTCAGAAAATGTAGTCATTTGTCCTGGCGGTCCGGCCAGTCCAGGGAGTTGAGCCCCCATCGTGCATCGGTCAAGACCATGAGCTGAAGCAGACCTTGGGCCTGAGGGCAGGTTTCTCTTAATAGTGAGGATGGGGCACAGCGTCTGCACACTGGGCAGTGGGGTCAATGTCAAGGTCACTCAGGGGAGGTCAACCAGTCCTTGCATGGAAACCAGTCGGGGCTACCAAGGGAGGTGCCTACTGTGGTCCCAATGGAAGATCCCAGGACCAGCTAGATAGCTCAGCCTGCACAGGCTCAGGGACCGGGGTTTGACCCCTGGCATGCCATGCCAGTACCGCCCCCAGGGCACCTGAGATGGCAACTGAGACTGGGTGTGGTAGAGGCACCTGTAATCCCAGTGCTTGGGAGGCTGAAAACAGGAGAATCACTGTGAGTCTGATCTGTGTAGTGAGGCTATACTAAGTACATTAAGAGAGAAAGAGAGAGAGAGAGAGAGAGAGAGAGAGAGAGAGAGAGAGAGAGAGAGAGAGAGAGAAAGAAAGAAAGAAAGAAAGAAAGAAAGAAAGAAAGAAAGAAAGAAAGAAAGAAAGGAAAAAGAAAAAATAGCCAATAGAAGATCCCAGACCACTAGCTTTGGCAGCAGCTCCTCTGATTCAGATCTGCCCTGATCTCTGCAAACCTGAAGGAACTTTTGTCAGGTTGGTTTCAGTGGTGTTTTGGAGAACTTGGGGCAGATGCTAGGTCTACAGGTGTCATCCCGGGAGCTGAGGCCTGGAGATATCACCTGATGCCCATCTCAGGGAAGTAGGGCAGTGACCAAGAGGACCAAGGTGACCCAGGTGACCACCCATGGGCAAGCCAAGGCAGCAAATGGGAAGCACTGCTTTGGCGTCCTGGGACAGCACCCAGGAAGGTAATCTCATGAAGCCTATTGCACTGGTTCAGGCTATTTCCACTTGATACTGAAAAGCAGTGGGGCTGGGGAGATGGCTCAGTGGAATGAGTGCTTTCCTGGTGAGCACAAGGGTCTGAGTTCAATCCCTGGTTCTGCCAAAAAAAAAAAAAAAAAAGAAAAGAAAAGAAAAAAGCAGTGTGGGGGCCAGTGAGATAGCTCAGTGGGCTTACTGGCCTGCTCAAGCAAGCTTAGGCAAGCACAGGGACCGGGGTTTGATCCCTGGCACCACATGCTGTGCCAGCAAGCCAGCCAGAGTCAGGGCATAGTGGAGCAGGCCTGTAATCCCAGGGCTGGGGAGGCTGAAAGCGGGAGTATCACCAGGAGTCTGAGCTGGGTAGTAAGACCCTGCAATAACTAAGTACATTCAAAATAAAATAAAATAAAAACCAGGAGGGAGAATTTGAAGATCTGGTACAGGGACAAGGTAGGGGGACAGTTCCTTCTAGACTCTGGTGACTGGAATTGCAGCTAGAAGCAAATTTCCTGTTTTCCTTTCATGGCTGTTCAGTGTCCTCGGGTCACCCTGCAAGCCAGCCATGGTGTGGTTATCGGATATGGTGGCCATGTGCGGGCTCCACAGTACACTGGGGACCTCTGTCCACATCAGGTGAGTGGCCAATCTGCGTGCCCATGACAGGGCCCAGAGCTCACCGTGACTGTTAAATGGTATCAAGACTGGCAATGGTGATGCCCTTGTTTCTCTGGCAGATGCGCGTTTTGAGCTGACTGAGACTCCACTTGACACATACCATTGTTCTATGGAAAACAGGACCCACTGTACAGCTCAGTTTCTGGGTACAGTCCCCAGAGGGAAGGGGCCTGTCCATCCAAGACTTCCTTGTCTCTGCTCTGGGAGCTCAGCATCCTGAAAATAGGAGATGCTGACTTAATCTTTGTTCTTCCTTTGCTACGCTGAGCCCAATATCTTCTTGATCCTCAGAAAATCCTGATTCCAGGATATTCAGAGGAAGAGGTTGCCACTGTGAATTTTAGGGGGTTCAGTGTGGAAAGAGTGATGAGGGGAATCTGGTAGCCCAAGCCATAGTCCCAGCTCCCCACTAAATTACTTGAGGATCTTGGGACTGCTGTGTGTCAATTTCCTTGTTAATTTCTGTCTGGCTAGTTTACTGATTTGATATTGAAAATATTTGTGAGCAAAAGATTTAAAACACTTTATATCTTAAGCCTACTTTTTGTATCTTAGCTTTCTGAGCATATATTAAAATCTACAAGAAACTGTATGTTACATTATGCTTGTATGTTTTAGGGAAGGGTCTACAGGATATTCAGGGTCTCGTTACTTGATCAAACTCATAGTGATCCACTTGTTTACAGCCTCCCAACAGCTGGGATTATAGGCACATGCCACCATGCCCAGTCTCAATTGCCATCTCAGCGAGCCCTGAGTGGGCCCAGCACAGCAGGCCTGGGGATTGAACCCCTGGCCCCTGTGCCTGCTTGCAGGCATTTTAATCCACTGAGGCATTTGGCCAGCCCATGTGTTTTTAAAATATTTGTAAAATCATGTTGATTCTGAACTATTAAATAGCATGTATGTAGAATTGTTTTTATTTTTTATTTTATTATTTTTTAAAAATTTTTCTTATTTTATTTTATTTAATTAATTAATTTTCTTAAAATTTAGTACAGGGCCTACTGTGTCTCACTATGCAGATTGGACTCGTAGTGATCCTCCTGGTTTCAGCCTCCCAAGTGCTGGGATTACAGGTATGCACCATCATTCCCAGTCTTAATCACCATCTCAGCACACCCCAGGGGTGGGGCCAGCATGGTACTCTGGGGATCAAACCCGGGTCCCTGCTATACACTTTTCTTTTCCTGTAAAACTTAATTATTTCCATAGGTCCCCTTCTCAGTGTTTCACACCACATGGAGACACCCTCCAACTAGAGGTGATTTCAAGTGTGTTTCCAATATACCTTTTCATACTCCAGCTATCTCAGAGGTATTTAAGAATGCTTTCTAATAACACAATATTTATTCAATCACTCCAGAAATATTTCCTCAGTTCCCTGTAGGGCCCAAGGCACTGTGTTAGGCACTAGAGAAATAACTAGAGAAGCAAGAGACCGTTCATTCCTATGGAGCTTCAATCATAAAGCACTGAATTCCCAATTCAGCCCATCAAAGTGTGGGAAATTCAAAAGCATAAAGAAATGTGAGGGCTGGAGAAGGTCTGGTCCTTTTCCTTGAGTTTAAAGACCCACACATTTTGGGAATATTTCCTCATTATTGATCTGGACTTCAATCCAATCCATGAGAAGGTTCATGTACTGGGGCGCTGGGAGTGCTGTTGGTTTCTTATACGTGAAGTCATCCTGCCACTGATATTCATATCTGGGGACCCCTGACATCACAGGGCAGGTCCACTCAGTGCAGAACTCACAGATGGTGCCATAGATGAGGTTGATCTGATTGAAGAAGTCCACCACATGCACTGCCACCCAGTCATTCTGGTCCTCTCCACTGGGCAGCTGTATGGCAGCCTCCAGGTCCACACCTGAGCTGAGGGAAGCCTGAGCCTGTTTGTGTAGCTCAAACCTCTGCGTGCCAGGTTCAAATTTCCTCTTGGGCCGAAAGGTCTTGTCCTTGTTGAACACCTGTTTCAGGGCTATGGACATGGTCTCCTCTTTTCCCTTTTTTTTTTTTTTTTTGCAGGAAGCAAAAAGGCACTTGGAACTTTTCAGTAAGAGATCACAGCTCAACGGCGTTTTCCACTGCCAGCGCTCAGGCCCCAGGCTCGTGACCTGCAGTTTTCACTCTCTCTTAAACAGGCCCATCCACCTTCCTCTGAATGACTTCCAAGGGAACTTCATGTTCTTCCCTTTAGACCAGGCCGCATCCGCTCCCTTCCCAGGTCAGCAGCTGCCAGTGCAGAGAGAAGAAGCGTGAGCCCCAGCAGGAAGCACAGCGACGGCCTAGAATTGTTTTTATAGTTGTGAATGCCCTGATTTTAAAGGTCCCATTCTCCATTTCTCCAGTGTGTTTTTAAGCTTGATGACATGAACTTTTTTTTTTTTTTGACATGAACATTAAGGAGGGAGCCTGGTGTCCACGAGGGGCACATTTCAGTCCTGGCGTGGTCTGTGGTTGGGAGTGGGACAGTCCCCAAAGGCACTGAGCCCTCCTCATCCACAACCCCCACCCCGGCTGAGTGGAGGCAGAGGCAGACAGCATGGTTGGCTCCCTGGACCAGGAGGAGAGCACTTGGAGTGAGCAGGGCCATCCCAGGTGTGACTCGGATGGAATCTATCATTGGCCTGGCGCAGGGCACCTTCTGCAGTCCTTTGCCTTAGTCCCTACTGTCCCCAACAGAACACTGTTGCCTCGCCTAGATCTAGCCCTTTCACGGATGTCCCCTGGTGCTCAGTGAATCTACGATAGATAAAGCCAGCAAGGCTTCATTTCGCGTGAATGCTCCCTACCTGCCCAAACTTTGGAGCATGAAAGACTCCTCCATACATCCAACTAGATCTCCCTGCTCTTTCCTGTTGGAATAAAAGTTGGTTTCTGTCTTCAGAACCCTCACAGTTGTTGTGTGGTTACCAAGATTGTGTGTGTAATCAAGGTTTCCAGGACAAGTTACCAATTCAGTAATAAACATTAATGACGGGAAAGGAGAAAAAGAAAGAAAATATTTGTGAGCAGTTTCCTGGAGCCTGTGAGGAAACCCAGGGCAGAACCACGGGAGACCGGCTTCTGGGAAGCTCACTGCATACAATAAGGATGGTTTTATGGGATCAACAGCAACCAGAGCTGTCCTTCCTGGGATGTGAATCAAGAAACACTTCTGAGAAGGAATCTTATTAGATAAGAGATTGGAACAATGAGTCTGAAGTTCACAGGGGAGTCACTAGAAATGCAGGAAAAGTATTCCAGCCCAACAGAACAATGTGTTTGAAGGCAGATGCAGGCCAGGAAAAGGCTCTTTGGGAAACTGCAAGCATTGACCAGAGCCTCTGCTGGGAAGAGAGCCTGGGAGAGTCTGCTCACCTACAGTTGCTGGGAAAGGCTGTCATTAGACCCGGGTCCACATCCCGACACAACCTGTTAGCAGGGTGACTTGCTGAGTTGAGGTCTCTAATTTATAAAAGGAGAATACATATCTTGCAAGGATTTCAGAGCAAAATAAATAAGCCCATGAATGCAAAAGCATCCAGCAGTGACCTGTATACAGCAGGTGTTTCATGTATAGTTATAATCTTTCTAAAACACTATATTGTTGATGTAGAGGTGTTGCTCACCAAAAGTCCTTACCTGGCATGCACAAGGCCCTGGGTTCAATCTTCAGCACTGGGGGAAAAAAAAAAACCTGTGATCTCAATGTAGCAAATTGTAGCTTCTGTCCCAGGTCAGGATTTCCCCAATGTTTCATTTAACCCTAGCAGGTGGGATGGACTCCTGGTCCTGATTCCAGACTTTCACCTGACAAATTACCTGGCCCCTTTTGCCTGCTTCAGGGTAGAGATTGCTTGCAGCTTCCTGATTCACTTTATTAGTAGCAAAGCCTGCTTATAGTTGGGTGCTCTGAAGCTCAGTCTAAAGGTTGCATTTTCAGCCTTCCTTGTGACTAGATGTGGTTAGGGGACCCAGTTGTAGCCAATGAAATGTCAGTAGAAGCATCATGTGGGACTTGTGGAGGTCTCCTTGAAAGAGACAGTGCTTGCAACATAAATGTTTAATTAAAAAAGGAGGGTGGAAGAGAGGCACCACCTTCCTACTTTCCTCTTCCCTACTGACTGTACTTGGACAAAATGACTGGAATCCAAGTCACCTTGGGCCATGTGAAGCTACGTGAGCTCTAGACTGCCCTCCCATCCCCCTTCTGAATCACCAGCTCTTTCCCTTAGCCTTCCTGTCAGTATTTGCTCAGGCTTAAATTCTTCCAAGAACACCAACTGTGAAGGGCTGTCTTTTCTCAAGGTCTCCACCTCTCCTCCCCCAGCCATTCCTGAGCTCCCTGCTTGAGGGCTCTGTCCTCCTGTTCTACTGAATGCGGTGGGCTGATGGCCCTTGAGGCATTTAAATCTCCTGGGTTTCCCTCTGCTATCTGCCAAGTAGATCTCTCCAAAGCATCTCACCATTCCTCACCCTGGGTTCTGTGGGCCTCAGGTCCACCCTCTGCTCCTCAACTACACTTTCTCTGTTATCTTGCACATTTAGTTTTTCTTCTTCTCTTCCTCTTCTTCTCTAGACAATATCTTGTAGTTCAGGCTGATTTTGCTTTCATCTGTAGTCCAGGCTGGTCTCAAAAATATATTGATCCTCCTGCTTAGCCTCCCAAGTGCTGGGGTTACTGGCACACCCCACCATGCCTGGCTCAGCTTCTGTTCTGAGCCCTGGTCCCCTGTAATAACTCACTTGGCTTCACCTCTCAAAAACACTTCAAACTCAAATGAGTTTAAACTGAACTCATGGTCATACATTTTTCCTTTTGCCCAAACTTACCTGTCCTTGCCAGAAATCTGGGAGAATCTTTGGTACAACTCTTTCTTCCCATCACCTTAGTCCAATTTCTGTTGCAATAATGATGGGGATTATGACACTGAAGTTTATTTGGCTCAGGTACCTGGAGGCTAGGAAGAGCCTGGTACCAGTGTCTTATGAGGACCTTCCTACTCTGTCACAACAGGGAAGAGGATACCACAGGGCAAGACAAAGCAACTTCAGGATTCCCCTTCCAGGAAAACCACTAATGCCAGCATGGGGGATCTACCCTAATGACCTCATCTACCTGAATGTCTCCCAGAGACCCCCACCTCCAGTTAGCATCAATGTATGAATTTGGGGTCTAAGTTGCCAACAACAAATTTCTGAGGTCAAACATCCCAACCAAGCTTAGCAAATATCCATACCACAACCAGTTCATGTTAAGCCTGACCATTTCATCTTTTTAATACAATCCAGCCACTACTACCAACCAACGGAACTAGTGCCATTTAGAGCAGTCATTTAATTGATCTCCCTGTTCCCATTCCAATCACCCTAAAGAACGTGTTTTGTCCACATCAGTAATCAAAGGAATCTACGAAGAGGGCCGTGTCCACAGCTTGTTTAGAGGCCAACAACTTCCCTTTGCCCTCTAGGAAAATAGCAGACTCCAGCTGAGGGCCCACAGGCCCTCCTCCCTCTTTCCTCCACTTTCTCTGTCCCAGCCATGTAGCCTTCTGTGATCCATGTGCTTTACCAACCCACCCACTCTTTCCTTGGTTCCTCTGTACCAGCCTAACCTGGCCTGAACTTTGTGTTGCTAGCCAGAACTTTCCCGTCACCGTCCATAAACTCTTCCTAGCACTTAGAAAAGCGTGGAATGTCTTGTATACACAGACACCATCCTCTCCAGTTCAAACGTTAATTTTTTATTTAACCGTTTAAAACTATGTATTTGGTACAAAGTCTTGCCATGCAGCTCAGACTCTTAAGAGATCTTCCTATCTCAGTCTCCCCAGCACTGGGATTACAAGCGTGTCACTACACCCAGTTTCGGTGGCCTGGGTTCCAGGGCTGGCACTGCATTTGTGGTACCAAGGATCCAACCCTGGTCCTTGCGCTTGCCAGGGGTCTTTGCCCTTGCCAGGCAGGCACTTAGACCACTGAGCTAGGTCCCCACCCCCTTAGATGTTAGCTTTTGCAGGTCTCTTTTGCCTAACTGTCCCATCACTCCAGGGTCAGGGGCAAACATCCAGTGAACATCTGTTGCGTGAATTAATAGGGCACTCTCCCCTGCTCCCATTGTGCTGATAACACTAGTCAGGGCCTTACGGACCCCATCTGAAAGGCATCCTAAAGAAAGTGCAGGCCTAAAGACAGGCTAGTAGGCCACGTATAGTGGCACATGCTTGTCAGCACAGCATTCTGAAAAGCTGAGTCAGAAGGATCATGAGTTCAAGCATAGCCTGGACAATTTAAGAGATTTAGCAAGGCAGTGTCAAGAATTAAAATAAAAAGGCTGGGGATGCAGCTCAGTGGAAAGGCCCTAGATTCAATCTTCAGTACCAAAAGGGCGGGGGACGGGGGCACGGGGTGAGGAGCAACCAGGTGAGGAGAGTAAAAGAACCCAACGTTCTGGGCCCTTCCTGACACTGGAGCGACAAGCAGCAGACGGCGCGTGCGCACACTCCGGCCGGCCCCACGCGGCTCGCCCCAATGGGGGCGCTGTGCGCATGCGTCCCACAGTGCAGTCGGCCCAGCTGCTCCGGCCGCTCTTTCCGTCCTTCTTGCTGCTCCGCTGGGACGCGGGCGTACCGTGGGGGTCTCTCCAAGATGGCTGCGCAGAGGAGGAACCTCCTGCAGAGTGTGAGGAACTGACCCGCTCTCCGGGCTGGGGGGCTGGGAGCCGGGAGCCCGGGGAGACTGTCGGGTGCTGGCGCGGCTCCTTCTCCGAGGCTGAGTGTAGCCGCCGCCCTTCCTTCTTCCCCGAGGCAGCGGGGAGGGGGGCGCAGGCAGCGCGCCTGTTCGGCCACTCGAGGCCCGCGCGTGCGCGCTGCCGGCCCGATGGCCCGGGGCCGAAGGGCTCCGACCTGCGCGGGGGGAGCGTCCGCCAGGGAACGTGGCGCCAACCTGGGCGCGAGTGAGTGTTGGAACTTCACAGCATCCGTCCTGTTTTACGTTTGTGTATTTAATTTTCATAACAGGCCTGGGAAATAGATACTATAGTCATTCCAATTTTACAACTGAGGAAACTGAGGCACAGAGAGGCAGTCCTTTGCCCCAGGCCACACAGCTGATAAGTGGCAGAGGCAGGATTGAAACCAGGTAGTTTCATTCCAGAAACGCCTGTACCCTCTGGGCTTTATTTTACTTTATTTTATTTTTTTCAGAACTGGGAATTGAACTCAGGCCCTTGCGCTTGCCCCGGAAACACTTATTCCCTGACCCATCTCCCTGGCCCTCTGAGCTTTATTGAAGGAAAGACAAATGGGTTTTGGACTTGGCTCTAACTCCCTGTCATTCTTTCGGCCTCAGTTTACTTTCCCAGAAATGAGAGTGGGGAGGAGGAAAGTGGGCTGTAGATGCACCATCTGGACCTTCATAGGTCTGACCGCCATTTGGACCGTCCACACCCTCCCAAGGTCCAGGTGCACAGACACCCGTGTTGAGGACAGTCGGCCTCGGCTTCTTTTGTTTTGCTAAGGTTGGGTTGTGGATCCTCTGGCTCTTCCCCTGTCATCGTGATATAGGGGAAATAAATGTAACTCTCAACCTGCTAGATGCCAAGGTACACTGAGATTGTGCCCCCCAAAACTGAAAAATGAGTTCCAAGGAGCAATGGAGATTAAGAATAAATACTTATTTTCTTTTTTTTTTTTTTTTTAACGAGAATAAAAAATAGTAGGGAACACATGAGAAATGGTACAGAATTTCACTAAACAGAATGATAGAAGTGGGGCTGGGGAGATAGCTCATCGGTCTAAGCACCTGCTGGGAAGCACAAGGACCTGGGTTGATCCCCAGTACCACATGCAGTGCTGGCTCCGGAACCCCAGGCCTGTGGGGCTGGCCTGCCTATAATCACAGCGCTGTGGGGATGCTGAGACAGGAGGATCACTAGGAGTCCGAGCTGCATAGCAAAACTCTGTACCAAATAAATAAATAGTCTTTAAAAATAATAGTAATAATTATAGGAATTCAACAATGATTATTTTGGTTATCATTGTCTTCAAGTTAGATGTTCAAGAGGTATGCAGGAAATATTTATTGAGAGACTGCAGAGGACCTGAAAAACAGATTGCCAGGGACCCCACTTTACAGAGGAGGTCTTATAGACCAAAATCATGAGATGGATACAAAGTCATGAGGTGGGTGTAATTTGGGCCAAAGCTATGGTCAACTTATAAGGTTACAAGTTTGGCTGCTTCAGTAATAGTGATTTAATGAGAAGCAGGTCATATGCCAAGTGGTACGTGGAAAGAACAAGGATCTTTTAGGGAAAAGAATTAAGGAGTCTTGGTTACCCACTGGGGTGACTAATGTTAATTTATTATTTATCTCTTGGAGAGGCATATGGGCCTGGTTGTTTTGTCTTTATCTTGAGGCCTGACCACTGAGAGATATGCCCCTGGCCATGCTCCTGATATATTTTCATCATTTGTATTGACTCCCTGTAGGGCCTAACCCTGTTTGACTGCTAATGATATTTTTACCTAGCTTAGCTATTTATCATAATAGTCCTGAGAATTGCTAGTGGAGGTCTCAGCCTCCTAAACTAGACAGTAGACTCCTTAAGGGTTCAATCCCCAGTCCTGCATGTGCCTCTGGTCCTGCCTCCGGGGCACGCTGAGCCTGCAATGGACTCTAGGCATGGTGACACATCCCTGTAATCCCAGCACTGGGAAGTCTGAAAACAAGAGGAATGCTCCGAGCTGGGTAGCGAGACCTTGTACCAAAGATATAAATAAGAAGAAAGTGGACTCCTGGAAGACAAAGAGCTTGTGATCCCTGCTTACTGATGTGTCCCAGCACCTACCATGGCTCTGCTGGGTACTCAGTCAGTATTTGTGAGATAAGCAGTGAAGTATCAATAGCTGGACTCAGCACAGGCCAATAGCTGGACTCAGCACAGGCCTCATCTTATGGACATGGGCCCTTCTGCCTTTGGGGCTTTTAAAGCTTTGGAACTGGGGGGTAAGAGATGCTCTTTACTGCTGTGTACTAATACAGGCTTTGTGTAGACTGGAAAAGAGGTCACCCCCTCAGCTTTGTAAGCCCCTGAAGGACAAGGCCCTTTTATCAATGTCCAATGTAGGAAGTACCAAAAAAACACAAGCTTGATTGTGTCAGTGAGAGAGAGGGGCTGGGAAGAAATGGTAGGCTCTGTTGACTGATTGAGGAGAGAGTGACCACCTGGGTCCTGCAAAGCAAGGTGGCTGTTAACTTGTCTGCTCCTAGGAGTGTGACAAAACCCAAGGGATTTGAATTAGATGAGCTTTACTGGCTTCAGAATGTGTTTGCTGGGTGGTGGTTGACTTGGTGGTTTGTTTGGTTGGTTTGGTATTGGAGGTTGAACACAGGACCTTTGCACTGAGCTATACCCCATCCCCTCTTCAAATTTTGAGCCAGGATCTTAACAGGTTTCTTAGCCTGGCCTTAAGTTTGCCATCTTCCTGCCTCTGCCTTCCAAGTATCTGAGATTACAAGTGTGTGCCACCTGTCTATCAGTGGTAGACCATTAAAGAAAGAACTGTGGGTGGAGGGTGCTGTTGAGCTAGCTTGGAGGACTAAAGCACCTGCTTAGGCAAGAGCAGGGACTGCAGTTCAATCCCCGGTACCACATGTCTTGCCAGTCCCACCCCCAGGGCCAGCTAAGCTGGACAGAGTCCAGGTGTAGTGGTGCACACCTGTAATTCCGACACTTGGGAGGCTGAGAGCAGAAGGATCCCTACGAGTCTGAGCTGCACAGTGAGACCCTACAACAACTAAATACATTAAAATAATAATAATAATGAAAGAACAGCGCTGGGGAGGTAGCTTTGAGGTCTAAGCACCTACCTGGCAAGCACAAGGACCTGGGTTTGATCTCCAGTAATGCATGCAGTGCTGGCCCCAGAACCCCAGGAGTACTGTACCGGAACTAGAACCCGGTGTGGTGGCACATACCTGTGATTGCAGCACTAGGGAAGCTGAGACAGGAGGATCATTATGAGTGTAAGCTGCATAGCAAGACCCTGTACCAAATAAATTGATTGATTGATTTAAAAAAGAAAAAAATAAACATTTTAAACACATAGCATCTTTGTTTCTTTTTTTTTTTTTTTTTTTTTTTCCGGAATTGGGGATTGAACTCAGGCCCTTGGCTTGCCAGGGAAGCGCTTATTCTACTGAGCTATCTCCACGGCCCTCTTTGGTCTTTTTTGAGACCCTTTTTTGAAGGTCTCACTATGTATTCAGGATGGCCTTGAGTTGAGTTCACTGTGTAGCCCAGGCTAAACTGAGCTTGCAGTGATCTTCCTGTCTTAGTCTCCTGAGTATTGGGGTGACAGCTATGCGCCACCACACCTGGTAACACGTAACATCTTAACACAAGGCAAGGAAGTGGCAGAGGTGTCTACACATGGACCCTCCTGCCCTTAGGTTGAGCAGGACATCCCTGCCCACAGGCGGTTTGGGTGTCTACTCCAGGCAGGGTGACTGGCCTCGTCCGTTCTGGTGAGAGCAGCTCAGATACCTGTGCTCAGCAGGTGGTTGTGAAGGCCACTGTCCCTCTGGGGATGTGAAGATGAATGCATTCGCAGTCCGTGTGGTGAGGACACAGCATAGTACAATGTGTAAGGCACTCGTGGGTCACATGGGCGAGCATTGGGTGCCCAGGGTGCACAGTAGAAAACTGCAAGTGGTTTTCTTCTCTCTCTCTCTCTCTCTCTCTCTCTCTCTCTCTCTCTCTCTTTCTTCTTTTGTACTAGGTATTGAACCAAGGCCCTCAGACTGAGCTACATCCCCTGCCCGTTTTTATTTTTATTTATTTACTTATTTTTTTACAGAGTCTCTCTATGCAGATCAGACTACTTGTAGTGATCTGAGTTTCCAGGGCTGGCATGGCATGCGGAACTGGGGATCAAACTAGGGACCTTACATCCCCAGGCAGGTGCTTATGCTGCCTACCTGTCTTCCCCTGTCCTCTTTTTTAATCTTTTATTTTGAGACAGGGTCATGCTAAATCACAAAGTTCTAGCCAGGTTCTAATTTGCAATCCTCCTGTCTCAGCCTCCCCTCATGCTCAGATTATAGGTGTGTACCATCATACCCAGCTTGCAGAGGCTTTAAAGGACAAGTTGGAGTTTGCCTTGCAGAGGAGGACAGGGACATTCATTAAGTTACCCAGGCTGGCCTTGTTGATATGGTCTTTGGATTCCCAAATGTGATGTGAAGTTTCTAGGTGAATAGGAGCCTAATGTTATCTGATTTATGACTGGAGAAAGAGCCCTTGTTTGTTTTGAGAGTGATGGAGATTGAACCCAGTGGGTTGTCACACACACTAAGCAGCCCTCTTGCTTTTGAGTGGCAAGAGTGGAAGAGCCTGGGACCTGCTGAGGTGCTGCTAGAATCATCCAGGTGTAAGAGGACAGTGGCTTGGCCAGGAGTTGGCAGCGAGTGATTGGGGGGTGTCAGGGTCAGGCTGTGGTTTTTTTTTTTTTTCCCCAAGGTAGCCCTTAGACTTAATCTTAACAATGCAACATAACACAAGGAACACATTTATAATTTCTGGCACTGTATGTATAAAAATTCTGAGTTGTTGACATTGAACCATTGGTAAGTTCAAGTTCAATCAGTATATTTTCATGCACTGGAATTTATTCAGTGGTTCAGTAGATATTCTTGGAATCAAGTATATGAATATGAAAGGATAAGAATTTAAAGTAATAAAGAGGCTGGCCATAACAACAGCAGGCTGTGTTTTGAAGGAGGAGCTGGTATGATGTGCCAGTGGGTTGAGTGTGTGGTGTGTGGCAGAGGAAGAGTCAAGGGGATGCCAGGGCCGTGTGCGAGCCATGCTGGTGCCTTTTGTGGGCAGTGAGAATGAAGAGATTGTCTTTGCCTGGGCCTTTACATGAGTAGGAAAAGAAAATCAGCTGCGCACAGAAGTGCACATCTGTAATCCCTGCTACTTGGGAGACTGAGGCAAGAAAATGGAAAACTTGAGAAAAATTAAAAAATAAAATGGAAATTAACATGAAACTAGTGTTTTTTAAAACTCAAGTGTTTTCCTTGGGCTTCCTTTGAAATGATGGGTGCTAGGTATGCCTTTTTTTTTTTTTTTTTTTAAGTGTACAGTAAATAGGTACCCACTGAAATGAAAACATCCATTTAAAGACTCTTAGGGAGGCCGGGGAGATAGCTCAGTAGAATAAGCACTTGCCTGGCAAGCCCAAGGACCCGAGTTCAATCCCTGGTTCTGCCAAAAACAAAACAAAAACAGAAACAAAAAACAAAGACTTTCAGGCTGTTGCCGCAGGCTTTTCCCTTGGCCCCACTGCTGGGCTGCCTCAGTCCTTAGTGGTCCTTCAAGCAAGTGTTAAATATTAGGGACTCTGATGACAGCGCAGAGTCTTTGATGGAAACCCTGGCAGGGCTGGGGGCAGGAGCTGGCCTCAAAGAAGCAGATCAACCAGCAGGGTAGAGCTGACAGGGCACTTTTGCAAGAAGAGAAACTACTGTCCTCCACCCGAGCCATCTTCCTGGGGGCACTGTACTCTTCTAAGCTTCCTGTTGGCCTCACAGGCATTTGGTTGCTTTCACTACACAAACACTTGGCCTTTTCATACCATAATTTGATATTCAAAGCTGTGGCCTGAACTGGGAACTTGCTTTGTCCACTTGAGCTGCCCAGGCCTCAGAGCCGAGTCTGTGTGGGGATGTTTGTGAACTCAGTTGGTGTGACCCAGGCATGAAGGTGTGGAGGGGCTCGTGCTGGAATAAATGTGCGGGTGTCTGTGGGCCTCTCGGGGCGAAGCCTTCCTCCTGGAAGTGGAGAGGAGGCTCTAACCTCCAAAGTAGCCTTCCTTCTCACTGTATTCTCTGACACATGCAGTCCCGGTGCTTGCTGCTGTGGTGTGTGAGTGGCCCTGGCTCAGGGAGCCGAGTGTGAATCACCCCCTTCTCAGCTGCCCAAAGATTCGTGCCCCCTGTGCTCACTGGGGGCTGGCATTTGGGGGCGTGGGAGGAAGCATGTGTCAGTGCGGGTGCTGCTGATTTGTGTGACTAGCGCATACATGACCTTTCCAAAAATTGTTCAGTGTGGGGGAAGGATGAGAGTTGGCAGGCTTGTTTGTAGAGCACAGCCTGGTGCTTGGTGTAGGCAACCCCCAATGGAGAGGGAGTGAGGTGACGAAAGCCCAGCTAGAAGCTCCCAGCTGATAAATTCCAGTTCCCTGGGAAATCCAGGAGGACCTCCTGCCCCGCCTCTGGTGGAGCCTCCTGCATTCTCATGTCTGAAGTGCTGTGTGGACCATAGGTAGTCCAGGTAAGGCCTCCCACTAGAGGAGCATGCAGAGTGCATGAGAAACTGCCCACTTGCCTTTGGATCTAAGACACGTGAGGGACATGTCAGTATTTTGTATGCTACTAAAAGAAATTGCCCTGCTGCTTGACTTGTCCCACATCATCTCCAGACATGCTCAGTGTTCTGGAGGGCAGGGAGTGAGAACCATCATGCAGAGCTTAGGACTGTTCCCTTTCAATTCCCCTTTAGACTACCCAGACTTGTTTTGGTTCTACTGGGTTCTTTTTTTTTAAATTTAATTTAGTTTTTATTTAATTTGGCTTGGGATCAAAATCACAGAAAGAATTAAATCATGAACTGAGGTACCACATCAGATTATTTTAACTTAGAATGTTAGGCTATGACTAAAGTTTAATTGCCTCTATCAAACATTTTTATCTAATTTAAATTTGTCTTCTAGACTTTCTTTGATTTATATTTCTAGTAAGAAATAGTGTATTTTAGTTAATTATTATTTTATTTATTTAATTTTTATTTTATTGAGGTACAAATATCAATCAGACAGTTTCAAGACACCTTAACAAGACAGATTCGATAAATTAATACATCGCAAACTGTTTTCATAATGTTTTGGTATCGTACAAGGTGCATACATGATATTATATTTACAGATATTATTTTAGCAGATGTCTCTTATCAGTAAATTAAGAGTGTAGCTGCTTACTTATTTTTTATACCTGAATTATATCAAAAATTCAATAATTCTACTGGGTTCTTAATGCTTTTCTGATACTTGCTAGACTCTGCCTTTTAAAACTTAGAGGGCTCCTGCCCAGAGTTTGTAGTAGGCAGTAGGTTCAGCTGGAATTGAATAATCTAGTTTTGAAATATACATATACATACATACAAACATATATATATATATATATTTTTTTCTAGATATGACAATAATAACTGCCTTTCCAATTACAATACTAAAAACGTTTATAGGGCTGGGGAGGCAGCTCAGTGACATAAACACCTGACTGGCATGCACAGGGGAGCAAGTTTGATCCCTAGTAACACAAAAATAAATAAATAGGGGCCGGCGAGATGAGATGGCTCAGTTGAATAAACACTTCCCTGGCAAGCCCAAGGGCCTGAGTTCAATCTCCAGTCCCCCCCCCAAAAAAATAAATAAATAAATAAATAAATAAAGGGGCTAGGGAGATGGCTCAGTGGAATAAGAGCTTCCCTAGCAAGCACAAGGGCCTGAGTTCAATCCCCGGTTCCACCAAAATAAATAAATAAATAAATACATACATACATACGAAGTTTACTTTCAAAATTAAATCATGGTGCATGCCTGTAATCCCAGCACTTGGGAAGTTGAGATAAGAGGATCACTGTGAGTTCAAGACCAGTCTGGGAGCCAAAAAAGTGAATACAAGGCCAGCCCAAATGACACAGTGAGATCCTGTCTCAAAAAATAAAATAAAGATTAAATCATGGGCTGGGGATAATAGCTCAGTGACATAAGCTCAGTGCTTGCCTGGCAAACACAAGGTCCTGAGTTCAATTCCCAGTACCAAAACCAAAGTAAAAATTAAATCATGTGAGGAAAAGTGACAATTTAATGAAGTAAGTGGGTAGTTCACTGAAGATGGCATGGAGAATTGAGATTGGGGGGAATGCAGGCCCCTGGCACCAATTGGAGTTGAGCAGGGACTTAGGACTGAGAAAGACAGAGAAGGGAGATCTTTATACGCTTTGGTAATTTCTTTTTCTCTTCTTAAAAATCAAGCTGAGAGAAGGAGGGGAACTTAATGCTTAAAGAGGGCCAATGTACAATAAGTAGGACTTTGCTCAGCAGGGTGTGTGTGTGTATAAATAGTTGCTTTGTCAGGTGTGCCTTATCTGTCTGACTGTACCTCCAGGGTCAGAAGCCTCTTCATTTCAGGCTCCCAAAGTGCATCTGGCCTTTTTGGTGGCGATGTCACTTCCTTCCCGCTTTTGGTGTGGACTGCACCTGCCAGAAGTGGGTTAGCTTCCCACGCCTTTTGTTCTGGTCACTGATTTTAGAAGTCAGTGGGAATGCTGTGTGGAAGGCTTTATCTGTATGAGAGGCACAGCGGGAGACTGTCCATCTGGGGGAATGGGTGAGAATGAAATCTGTGTCAACAGTCTGGAAGGCTGGGATGAAAGCACTAGGGTAGAAGCCGACCTATATAAATTTAGGTTTAAAAACCCTTTCTCAGGAGTATGGCAGGGGGCACTGACATGCCAGGCTTCACAGGAAGGAGCCCTTGCTATTTTAGTTGACAGCAAGTGGGAGTTCTGAGGGGAAAGCGAGCTAGCTTGTGAATGCTCTTGGTTTTCATGTGGTGACTTTTTTTTTTACCTTGTCACTTGATTTCTTTTATTATTTTAGTTTTATTCTTTAAGATTTCTAGGTACATTGTCATATCAACTGCATATAGAGGTTGCTTTTCTTCTTTTCCTTTTCTTGTGCTTTCATATTCTTTTCTCTTGTCTATTGCCCAGTCAAACACTTCCAGTTGAGTTTTGTGGTGTTTTCCTTGTTCTTGTTCTTGTTGTTTTTGTTTTATTTCATTTTTAGTACTAGGAATTGAACGAAGGGCCTGCTGGCTGAGGTGTATCTCCAGCTCTTTTTATTTTTTTGAGGCAAGGTCTTGCTAGATAGGTTTGGTTTTTTTGTTTGTTTGTTTGTTTGGCAGAACCGGGGATTGAACTCAGGCCCTTGTGCTTGCCAGGGAAGTGCTTATTCCACTGAGCCATCTCCCTGGCCCCATTGCTAGATAGGTTTGAACTTGTTAATTTTCCTGCCTCAGCCCCCAGAGTGCTGGGGTTACAAGTATGAGCCACCATCACACCTGGGTCAGTTGAAAATTGAAATGAGAATGTCCCTTCTCCTGTCATTCTTACTAAGATGCTGGCATTGTATGTATCCATAGCATGTATATACCCCTATCACACTAAAATTTGAGCCAGGCATGGTGGCACATACTTGTAATTTAAGCTACTTTGGAGGGCTGAGTTAGGAGGATTGCAATTTTTTTTTAAATTTTATGTATTTGGTACAGGGTCTTGCTATGCAGCTCAGACTCACAGTGATCCTCTTGTCTTAGCCTCCCCAGCGCTGGGATTACAGGTGTGTACCTGGGTGGAGCTGGCACAGCATGTGGTACCAGGGATCAAACCCAGGCCCCTGTGCTTGCCTAGGCAGGTGTTTAGACTGCTGAGCTATCTCTGTGGCCCAGGATTGCAAACTTAAGCCCAGCCTGGGCAACTTAATGAGACTATGTCTCAGGTTATTTAAGAAAGGTCTGAGAATAAAGCTTATTAATAGAGTAATTCCCTAGCATACACAAGACCTAGTTTATTCCCTAGTACTAGGAGAAAGAATCAGCTTCTTGTGTCCTGAGTGTTTTATCGGCTGAACAAACTGCCCTTAAACAGTGGCAGTGGGGTCTGTGTTCATTGCTCCAGATACTGTTTGCCAGTTGATAAAATAATAAATTTCCAAAATATTACTAGGTCAACATTATGAAAGTCAGATCTTATTTATCAATTTATTTATACAGAGTCTTGCTAGGTAATACAAGTTGGCCTCAGACTTATAAGATCTTCCTGCTGCAGCTGCCTGAGTGCTAGAGTTATAGGCAGATCTTTTTTAAAAAGGTAATTTGTGTAGAAGTATCCAGGCACTAGCCACCATTGCTTAACTGAAGAGCAAAGTGCTTGTTAAATAGATTGACTGCTGTGGTGTCCCCAGGTTTTCTAACTTGTTTGGTTATCAAATGTGGCTGTGGGGCTGGGGAGATGCCTCGGTGGAATAAGTGCTTCCCTGGCAAGCACAGGGGTCTGAGTTCAATGCCCAGTTCTGCTAAAAAAAAAGGAAAAGAAAAGAGTAACAAAAACAAATGTGGCTGTGGTCTACAAATGTCACCCACCCTGATGGGAGCTCACTGGATTCCCACTGTGAAATGCTTTCAATTAAATTGACCCTGAACCACGACACATTCACAGGGCAGATCTGTAGTTGTCTGATTGCCTGTATTCCTTCTTGTGCAATACCTCTTCTCTAGCCTTTTTTTTTTGGGTACTGGGAATCAAACTCTAGCCTTTTTAATACTATGTCTCTAACATGGAGCTGGCCCATGTGTTTCTTGGGTAGGGCTTATTTTTTGCTTTGGTGATGGTTTTTTTTTTTTTTTTTTTTTTTTTTTTTTTTTTTTTTTTTTTTTTTGTTGCTTGGATAATGTTTATTTTATTTTATTATTTTGTAAAGTATAGATTTGTTAGAAAGATTGCAGTGCCTAGAAGCCTCTGCCTGCCTACCATGGGAGTTGGATAATGGGAGAGGAAGCACAGTGATTGCGGTGTTGTGCTAGAGTTTGCTTCGTGGGCAAACTTTGTATTGTTAATCTCACATGAGGAAGCAAGTCCAGTTCATCTTAATCTTGTCCATGGTGCAGACAAGATTCTAGGAAACACATGTGCCCTCTCTTCATGCTTTAAGGTACCTACAGCACTTACTGGTGTGGAGTAGTGGCTTTTAGCCCAGCTTCTCTAGAGGACGTGAGATATTCCTGGCCACAGAGAAGTTTTGTGTGTCTGCTCAGTCTTAGTTTCTTTCCAGCTGGAGAGGGGAAGCAGATCCTGGGAAGAGTTTCCTTAGGAAGTGTATATACCAGGTTGTCTTATTTTCTGTTTCCTTCAAGCCAGCAAATTCTTTCCACCTCAAGTCTTCACACATGCTGTTCCCTCTGCTTGGCAGCTCTTTGCCTGCTTTCTACCATTTAGATCTGTCCTGGAGGTCTTTGCCCTAGAGAGTTGTGCTTAACTGACTGCCCCACCAAGAGGCCACCTGTCACTCTGTCTTCTTACTCTGGTGTGTTTGCCAGAGCACATATTCATGGCCCAAACTGCCTTGTCCATTTATTGTCTTACACAGTGGGAACCTCGTCCCCAGAAGGCAGGCCTAAAACAAGAGGCTTCTGTGTTTTCCCTTTGCACTGCATCATGTCATTCCTAGGACATAGATAATGCCAGCCTGTTATGAAGGCTCAACAAATATGGGATGGATAAATGTGTGTATTGAGTGAACTATATCATATGTCATGGGGTTCTGAAGACATTGTGTTCCCTTTTACTATATTAAAAGCAGTGTTAACTTTGTGTTAAAATAAGATGGGTTGAGAATTTTAAAAAATTAGAGCTAGAAACTTTCTGTGTTCCTAGGAAGTAGTTCTCCATTAGCTATCATTTGGCTCAGAAGTGTTAAATATCTGGTATCACTGGAATGGGTGAACTGAAGCTCTTATTATCACTTTATTTCCATTGGTAGATTTTAGTTATATTTTCTGTTCTCAAAGGCATTAGTGTCTTTTCAACTTTGAAACTACAACAGAAAACAAGGGAAACACTTGAAGATTTAGACATGGGAAGTGATTTCCTGAATAGACTCCAGACGCTCAGGGAACTATAGCAAAAATGGACCAGTGGGGTTACTTCAAATTAAAAAGCTTCTGTACACCAAAAAAAAAAAAAAAAAAGTAAAGAGACAGCCTACAGCCTATAGAATGGGAAAAAAATTCTGCTAGCTGTTGTTCTAACAGAGGGCTCATATCCTAAATATATGTCAAAAAATGTGACACCAAATGAATCCAGTCACTGAATGAACAACTCAGCTGAACAGATACTCCTCAGAAGTACAAGTGGCCAGTATGCAGAGGTGTTCAGGTCGTCAGCCATCAAGGGAGTGCAAATCAAAACTACACAGAGATTCCATCTCAGTCAGAATGCCTGTCACCAAGAATACAAAATATAATACTTACAGATACTTGCATACTCATGTTTACTGAGATACTGTTCACAATAGCCATGTTCCTAGGCAGATAAAAAATGTCTATTAGCTATAAAGAAGAAAGAAATCATGTTATCTGGGCTGGGGAGATATTCTAGCGGCATAAGCACTTTGCTTGGCAAGTGCAAGGTCCTGAATTCAATTCCCCGGTATGAAAAAAATCATGCCATTTGCTATTTCTTTTTTCAATACATACATATATACATATATATGCATATGTGTGTGTGTGTACCTTTTTTGTGTGTGTGGAACTGGGGGATTGAACTCAGGCCCATGTGCTTACCAGGGAAGCACTTATTCTACTGAGCCATCTCCCCAGTCCCTCAATAAAATTATTTTTAAAAAAAAGTGAAATAAGCCAGACTCAGAAAGGCAAGTACTGGGTACTTTCTCTCATATGTGAAGGGGAAAAAACGAGATGGAACAAAAATAGAAGGGAAACTATTAAAGAAAGAAGGGAATTAGGAGACAAGGGGAAGGTAAAGGAAAAAAAAGTGATAAAAATGTTATCTGCATGCATGAAACTTACATCAAACCCATCCTATATAATGAATATACACTAATAAAGAATAAACAACAGTCCCAATCAAAATTCTAATGGATTTGTTTTATAGCTATAGACAAACTTGATTCTAAAATACCTATGGAAAGAAGAACAGAAATTTCCAAAAGAATTTTGAAAAGCTGTTGGAATTAGAAACTTATAAAGTTAAAAGGACCGCACTAGCTCATTTTAAGGATAATAAAGCTAAATAATTAAGTGTGATTGTGGTGGTAAAATAGACACATAGATGAGTAGAACAGGATCAAAACTGGAACTAGAATCTTGCAGTAAGCCCACTTAATTTTTGACAAAGGTACAGTGAGAATTCAATGGAGAGAAGCTGATCTTTTCAACAAATGATGTTGGAACAATTGGGACTAGCTGTATGTAAGAACAAATTGAGCTAAATCTTGTCTTATACAGAAATTAACTTAGAATAGGTCACAGGTTTAAGTGTAAAATGTAAAAATATGTATGTAATTTACAGAAGGTCTTTGTGCCCTTGGGGCTGGGCGGAGCTGTTAGACGTGACTCCAAAATTATGAAAGTTGTGAGGAAAAAAAAGGACAGAATAGTGTCATCAAAAACTAGATGGCTCAGTAGAATAAGCACTTCCCTGGCAAGCGCAAGGGCCTGAATTCAATCCCTGGTTCCGCCAAAAAAACCCTAAAAGCTTGCTGTGCAAAAAACAGTGTGAAGTCAGCCAAATCACTCCCACTTGTTTTTTTGAAATGGTCTTTCTGTAGCCCAGTGTGGCCTCAAACTCGGGATCTTGCCCTGACCTCCTGAGTACTAAAATTGTAAACTTGCCACTAAGCTTGGTAAATTTGAGTGCAGTGATAAGTTACAGTCTTGGGAAACCAGTTATTGATCGTCCAACAAAGAATTCTTATCCAAGATGTGTAAAGAACTCTCAAAACCCAAGAGTTAAGGAGACAACCCAGTTAAAAAGGAGGCATAAAGGGGCTGGGGAGATGGCTCAGTGGAATAAGCACTTCCCTGGCAAGTGCAAGGGCCTGAGTTCAATCCCCGGTTCCACCAAAAAAAAAAAAAAAAGTCGTAAGATTTAGAAACTTGCTGACGAGGATCTGTGGATGGTGAATAAGAACACGAAAAGGTGGTCACTGTCATCAACTGCTAAGAAAGTATGAATTAAAGCAATGAGCTGCAATGGCTGCTTAGAATGTTCAAATTAAAAAACAATCAATATGGCCAGGGGTATAGCTCAGTGGCACAGTGCCTACCTGGCAAGAATAAAGTCCTGAATTTGATTCCTGCACAAAAACAAAAAACCCCAGACATGGCAAGGGTGCAAGTAGCTGTACCTCATGTGCACTGCAGGTGGTCCCACTGTTCTGGGAGAGTTTGGCAGTTGCTACCAATTTTTTTTTTTTTTTTTTCCTGGCGGAACCAGGGATTGAACTCAGGCCCTTGTGCTTGCCAGGGAAGCACTTATTCTACTGAGCCATCTCCCTTGCCCTAGTTTGGCAGTTGCTTTAAATACACATGTATCATGTATGACTCAGTACTCTCACTTCTAAGTATTTACCCAGAGAAATGAAAAGTGCCATTTGGTCCCCTGAATATTATAGTAGCTCCCTTAATAATTACTGGAAACCAGAAATGGTCCAGTGTCCCTGCATGGATGAATGGGTAAATAGACTGCAACATCCAGGCAAGGCAAAAAGAACTGCCCAGGTGAGCAAGTGGTTGATGCCCACAAGCAACTCGGAGGCATGATGTGGAGCCCAGAGAAGCTGGCCTCGGAAGGTTGTATGCTGCCCAGCTTTATATATGTGTCCTTCCTGGACACAGAACAGGAGTGGAGACCAGACGGTTGCCAGGAGTTAGGGAGCAACTCCAAAGAGGTATTGTGAGAGAGTGCTTTGGGGTGGTGGGGCCCCTCTGTGTCCTCAGTGTAGCAGTAGTTGTGAAGGCCACTACCTGGGCTGTCAGGATTTGGATACCGAGAAAAGTATAGAGAAGTTTTTAATTTACTACTTGCTAATTTAAAAATAACAGACTCTCACATCCTGCTGAAGTTGCTCCATGGTGCTAAGAACAGAACTAAAGTGCTAAAATAGATAAATGTGGCCCACAAGCAATTAAAATAGAAAAAGTCTCTAAAGTGGCTCCCTGTCAGTTTGTAGATAAACGGGAGAAGAAATGTATCACAAAAGCAAGCCACAGTTAAATATCTGAATTATAAAAGCCTGCTAGAATGGTTCACCCATTGTTTTTGAAGGTCATTTCCAGTAACATGTAAGAAATTGCACTCACTGATCATATTTATTTAATGTTTCAATGCAATTTTCAGTCATCTTGAAATTGAATGTTTTTGTTTTTTCTGTAGAGCAAGGTCTACAGGGTGTTTGGGGTCTCACTACGTAGATTGGAGTCATAGTGATTTTCCTGTTTGCAGCGTCCCAAGTGCTGGGATTACAGGTGTGTGTGTCACCACACCCAGTCTCAGTGGGCCATCTCAGTGCTACTGGGGGTGGGTCACAGCACACTAGAATGGAACCCTGGCTGAGCTCTGCCTAAGCAGGCGCTTTAGTCTGCTGAGCTATCAGGCCGGCCCTTGAAATTAATTATTATTTTTTTTTTTTGTGATACCTACCGGTGATTGAACTCAGGACTGGTGGGTGGCAGAAGTCACACCCAGTCTTGCCTGAGAAGCCTCTTTGGGCTTAGAAAAGTACTGCCACTCAAGTGCACCCCAAGGAGATTTAGGACTTTCAGAGTCTATGGGCCTGGGCCACAGCCTAGCCTATGGGACTAGCTCACTGTGACCTCCTAAGCAGCCTGGTTGCAGTAGGTCCCAGGGGTACAACGAGAACAAAACAGCCATGAGTGGTGGTACCAGGGCGTGGTGGTGACTATACCAGAGAATCTTAGATAATACAGTTGCTGGACAAGTGTATTATGTAATACAGTTGCTCCACAAGTGTACTGTGTGGAGGGAAATAGCAGAGTGTGCCCCAAGTGGTAAGGTGAGGTCTAGGCCTAGAAGGTGTGACCAGGGGAGATGGAGAGCAAGTGACAGCACCTGAGAGAATGAGAGCTTGTCAGTCAGTCCCTGTGCCTGCCCTAGGCACCTCTCTGAGAATCACAGCCAGGAGCCAGTTACGATGCAGACACCCTGCCTGGGCTGCCTCAAATCAGAAGTTCGAAAGGCGGAGCCTGCAGCCTGTAGTTGTCAGCAGTGCCTGGAGAGTGCTTTGCATTGTGCAGCTAGTCTCTGCAGGGAGCTGTGGGGCCACACTCAACTTCCTGCCAGGACCTCATTTGTATATGTGTTTGACTCCGTGATAACACAGCTGTCTCCTGAAAACCTGTGCTTAGGAATGCTGCCCTCTTGGGTTTCCTGGGATATCATAAAAACAGCAAGCTGTCTGCAGGTGTCCATATACAGGAGCATCATTGTTTTCCAGAAAGAAGCGGACCTGTCTCTGTGAGGCTATGGGTCACTAGGTTTTTGCTGAAAAAAAAAAAAAAAAAAAGGCTGGGGAGGTGGCTCAGTAGAATAAGTGCTTCCCTGGCAAGCACAAGGGCCTGAATTCAATCCCCTATTCCACCCCACCACCACAAAATCAAGATAGGGTCTGCCCTGGGGAAGAAGTGGGGTTCACAGTTTTCTGGTGTCCTTTCCCAGGAGCAGCAGCCAAGCTGGACAGACGACCTGCCACTCTGCCACCTCTCTGGGGTTGGCTCAGCTTCCAACCACAGCTACTCTGCTGATGGCAAGGACACCGAGGGCCACCCTCCAGAGGACGGCTGGCTCAAGTTCAGGTGTGCATGTCAGTATTGTTGTCCTGGGCAGAGGAAGTCAGTTTGCAAGCAAGAAAAGGCTCTGAGCCTGCCACTGTTGTATGGGGCTTGCCAGGGAAATGTAGCCCAAGAGAGGTAGTAGTCTGGTGTGGCCACATCTAATTTAGTCCAGGGCCTACTGCAGGGTAGGGAAGGGCATCCTAGAAAGTCACAGCACAGGGAAACATTGGCTTAAGTGAGAGTCCCGGGAGGGCACCTTAACCTCTGCTGCTGTATCTTCCATCTCCCTCAGTTCCTTCCCTTTTCTCCCATCACTTGTGAGCCCAGGCCTCACCCTCCTTATGCCTCCTCTGCTAGGAGTGAGAACAACTGTTTCCTGTATGGGGTCTTCAATGGCTACGATGGCAATCGGGTGACCAACTTTGTGGCTCAACGGCTGTCTGCGGAGCTTCTGCTGGGCCAGCTCAATGCTGAGCACACAGAGGCTGATGTGCGGCGAGTGTTGCTGCAGGTAAGGGACTTGGGCTGGCTGACCTTGACCCCAGAACTCAGCCATGGAAGTGACCAAGGTTGGTCTGAAGATTGCTGGCTTCTTTACCCACAAGCAGCAGTTCCTGTCCCCAAAAGTCCAAGGCCAGGCAGGGTTGGCTCTGGAGGAGGTGCTGGGCATTTTAGCATCTGTTGGGAGTGGTGTTTGTGCCGGCCTCTGCCCTACCCTCTCATGCTAGGCTTTCGATGTGGTAGAGAGGAGCTTCCTGGAGTCCATAGATGACGCCTTGGCCGAGAAGGCAAGCCTGCAGTCACAGCTGCCTGAGGTAATCACTCTGCCTGCCCCTGGGAAGAGTTTTGGGTGGTAGTGATGGGTTTGTTCTCGATAGGCAGCTTCACCCCAGCGCTCAGCTTTGGGCAGGCAAAGATAGGTAAGACGTGAGACCTTTGCTGATCTTATGGCCTGAGTTGGTTACAGCCTTGTCACCTACCTGCTCCCATCACCCACTAGCACTTTTCAGGGTCCCCTGGGTTAGGTCATCACTTACTTTTTCAGGGGTGCAGCCGGGCTGCCCACCTGCCCACGTAGCCTCACAGCCTTGCTTTTCATGGGAGGGCTGGGGTTGCTGTGGGCCACCCACCCTGACCGCTGATGGTGGGTTACAGGGTATTCCTCAGCACCAGCTGCCTTCACAGTATCAGAAGATCCTGGAGAGACTCAAGGTGCTGGAGAGGGAGATCTCAGGAGGGGCCATGGCTGTTGTGGCAGTCCTTCTCAACAGCAAGCTCTACGTCGCTAATGTTGGTGAGCTTCCTACTATGACCCAGGAAGGGAGGTCAGCCTAGTGCTGGTATGCTTGCTGGCAGTCTGCCTTCCAGACCTGTCACACTTTATTTTATTTTTGTTTGTTTCTGAGACAGGCTATGTAATTGAAGCTGGTCTTGAACTTACTGTGTAGCCCAGGCTGACCTCAAACGCATGGTGATCTCCTGCCTCACCCTCTAAGTACTAGGATTATTGGTGTGTGCTACCAGTTTGGCTATCTGGACACTTTGGAGACAATTTGTCACATTTTCTCCTTCATGGCCTTTTTCACCCCAGCAGGTGTAGCCTTGAGGAGTCACATCCGATATCTAAGTGACCTCAGTTGCTACTGCTTTTGGAAGAGGTACCTGGCATGGAAGGTCCACTCTGCATGCTCAGGAGTGGTGGCAAGCTGGTGACGGAGACAGGGATTTGCAGGCAAAAGAGGCATCTGGAACCCAGAGAGGGCTATATACAACACAAGTTCTGTGTAGAGACCTCACTAGTGGCATCCTTTTCTCTTCCTCCTGACCTTAAACTTTCATTAGGGAACAGTTCCCGAAATCCAAAAAGCAGATGAGTGGTGTTTAGTGAACCACCATATCCCATCTGGCACCAGTCATTGCCCACTATGGCCAGTCTGGTTTTGTCTGTGGCTCTTGGCTCCAGATTATTTTAAAGCAAACCCCAGACTTCATGGTATGATAACTTTAAAAATTTTTTTTTTTTTTTTTTTTTTTTTTTTTTTTTTGTGGTACTGGGGATTGAACTCACAACCCTATGCCTGCCAGGCAAGCACTTATTCTATTGAGCTATCTCCCTGGTCCTACTGTAAAAATTTCAACATGTATCTGTAGCAAAAGATTTATTTTGTTAAACTCATAATCCTGTGATTCCACTGTGCATGTGTAGCCTGATTCATTAATCTTATCAACTGTTCCCCACTGTTGGCTTAGCCCAGTGGTGTCCACCTGACCGGTGGCTCTCATGCAGTACATGTGTGAGATACCTGCCTTGCTGGCCTCTTCAGCCAGTCCCATTCCTCACCGCTTGGTCTTTGCTCAGCTGCTGAAATTCTGGTGCAGGTACAAACCGGGCACTTCTGTGCAAGTCTACAGTGGATGGACTGCAGGTGACCCAGCTGAACATGGACCACACAACTGAGAATGAGGATGAGCTCTTCCGCTTGTCACAGCTGGGTGAGCAGAGGGAGCCGCGCCAAGGGGTTAAGTGGTGGTGGGGATCCTGTCCCCTGTGCTTTCCTTTGGTGGCCAGGACAGAGGGCCATATTGTGGAGGGGCTTTGAGCTTGTGTCGGGGACCACCCACTGACTAATGGATGACTTTTGGACCTACTCTGTGCCTTAGTTTCTACACTGTGTAATGAGGATAGTAGTAACTTCCACTAAAGGTGTTGTGAAGATTAAAAGAGTTAATATGTGTCCAGCACTTCTTTTTTTTTTTTTATCT